>JANRMT010043106.1:0-10908 GCA_026402145.1 Polypterus bichir lapradei
GCATGCTCAAGCGTAAGCTCAGCGCACAGCTACAGCTTGGTCATATTGCAACTGGAGGGCCGAACTGACAATGTGGCATACAAAGAGATCCTTAACAAATAATTATTGGTATATTTTCCCTCAGTTTAAAAAGGTTTAATTTTCTTCTTAATAAAAATTTTAAGGCAGTACTTCACCGCTGCGAAGCGCGGGTATTTTGCTAGTATGTTTATAATTTGAATATGGAAATCACAAATAATTGATAAAATGAATGATTGTAAAGGTTTGTTGAGCAATTTACAATTTAACAGTTATGGAAAATGTTTGGTAAACTTTTCATTTTCCATACCTTTTGCTGTTTTCATGTAATAATATAAAGACTGTATAGAAAATATAGTTCCGAAACACATACCAGCAAAGAATTGTAGTCCTCATTGTATTTTATTTTTATTTTATCCTAAACAGTATAAAAACTGTAGAGTTCACTCACTCACTCATCTACAGAAACACTATTTCACATTTAATTAAAAAGCTGAAATGTGGCAGGATGATATAGTACATCTAGGGCAGTAACTGTCTGCTAAGAAAGAATTTTTGATATACCAATATTTAGGGATAACCCTTCTCCCCTAATAGAAAACTAAAATCTTGAAAAGATTATTAGCTGTTTTGATATTTATTACTATTATGCTAACCTACATAATTTGTGCTGCACTGAGAATGTGATTTATACAAATTAAGGATGCAGAAGTGATCGATGGGCCATATGCATAGCACTTCTAAACAACAGAATAGATGGATGATTGAAGATAGAGTGGTGTTCTGGACAGGATAAAAGAGACATGATCACGTTCTGAAAAGGAAAGAGAAAGTTCTGTGAACCTCAGAGAAGATGCAGTACTTACTGGTTAGCAAGCAATGTTTTTTGCTGTTGAGTACCAGCACTCTTAGATGTGTACCGGCTTTCATCTTAGTTGTCCATTCCATTCTACTGACCTCCAGCCTCTTTTTGCAGTGCTGAAATCTGACCCCCACTATCTCACCCCCATTCTTTTATAGTGCTGCTACAAACTTTAAGGGAGAAACTTTGGTTTTATATAGTGGAATTTAAATTTCTAAAGGGGTAACCCAATACATTGTATTGCGATGCTTGACGCTACTGTTCCACATCCCTCATGTTAATACATTGGAGTAACACATATGGTATAGGCACTTGTGTATATCCACTTCATGCACTGCTTTGCATATGTATTCACATCTGCAGACATCAAAGAGGGACTACATGCAACGATTGAAAATAAATACTGTACTTCGTGAATGGCATCAGCAAATGAAAACTGTAAACCCCTAATAATTACAATATACTCAGATTTCACATTATTCCTACACATTACCTGTTTCAGTTCAGAAGAATACACTTTTCTGTAACATTAAGTTTTGCAATGACCATCTACAAAACCCTAGAAACTAGGAAAAGGAGAAGAAGGCTGGAATTGATCTAATGAAGGAAATGTTTTACTCATTGACAATTTGTGTATAGCCTGTTCAAGAGCAAGCATCTTCAATGACCTAATAATATTATTATTATTAGTCATTATTTAACTAATGCCCTTATCCAAAGTGATTTTCAACATTTGAGATAAAATTGGTTATATTTCTTTTGCTTTTCCAATTGGAGCATAGGCAAGTAAAGTGACTTAGTTATGGTCACACAGTGTCAGTAGCAGGACTTGAACCCACAACCTTAGGGTCTGAAGTCCTAGGTCCAAAACCTTAACCAGTACAACATACTTCCTGCCAATAATATAAGTCTTTGGTAAAAAAATATAAAATAAATAAACCTACATATATGTATGCAGAAAAGTATTAGTTGCATGGTACTTCTGATACACTTGATTAATCAATAGCACTATAACTCACATCTATTGTCTTAAGAAATTTTCCAGGTAAAGCCAGGAAACAAGCTAGTTTTTTAATTAAAATAATTATGGTGTTTTAAAACTTACACAGCTTTTCATATGCTGATTTCAAATAACTTTTTGGTTATGGGGTTACAGCACTTTTTGTGGAGTATAGTACAAAGCTGCTACCTGGACTCAGGGTAGTACCTTGGCAGTGCTTTTCATTGTTAGGAAAATCAACAAAAAAATTTGTGTATCACAGTGGGTTAGTTCAGTCATGTCATATTTAAGTCTTATTTTATTCTAAATGTTTTATTCAAACATCTGCAGAGGACATCTTATTTCTGCATTACTGTAGTAGTTTGCTGGTTAAAGAAAAAAATACCAACTCTGTCTTAATAAGCAAGTCAATTCAACTGAAGCAACAAATTCTGGGGACTCTATTCACTTCTGCTGTAAAAGACATGACAGCGGTGATCATACTGTACTTCTGAATTTCATAATGGAGACTCCAGATGATCATTTTATAAGACTCCAGAAACAGAGTGAAGTCAAAGGCATGTAATTAAATGATAAAGTCAGTTAACAGCATTTACTGTATTTATGACATATTAAGAAATTGATTGAAATGAGCAGCAATATCCTCATGGGCTCACCAGAAGATACTGAAAACTAGTTTGTGCTGTTTCTTCTGAATACTCGTAAATGGCTGTAAAGAATTTTCAGCTTATGTTACAGGGTTCTTGTCCTTCTTGCCTTCAAGTAAGCAGAAAGTGTAGATAAATTGTGATAAATTGTGACAGTAATGAAGCTGCATATGCCTGAATTTTTAATATTGTTTTCTAAGTAAGAAGAGTTTATATTATTATGCCTTTCTTTCTGTGGCATTGTAGTTTGAATAAAATTTAAGTGTACAGCATACATCTAACGGCAAAAGATATCTTGGAGAATTGACACAATATAAGATGGCAGATAAGAGAGAGCCAAGATTTCTTCTCGGAGTTCCCAGATAAGCAAAAAGAGATCCTTCCATCAGGCAGCCTTTAGGCTGAAAAGCAGCTGCTAAAACACACTACATCACCTTTCATTTTTTTTATTATTAAACATACTTTCATTTTTCCACAGCAACAGAAAAAAATTAACCAAATGTATGTTATTTTTCCAATAAAAGAAAGTTTTAAAGAGTTAAGAAATAAATCTAAATTTATTAAAGTTCATTTTTGAATACCAGATTATTACGATGGCAAACAAACATAATAAATGGGAGAACCATTTATTTTAAAATGAATACAGAGAATACAAAGGAAAAATAGAAATAAAATAAATATATATAGAAAAACACAAAACAAGATTCAAGCCCCATCCAAAAATGTCCTCTGTTTTTAAAAGAAAAATGGATTTTGTAAGTGTAGTAAGTTTAAATAATATTTTACTGGTTTAGGTGAAATAAAATGAAAAATGCATAATTGCTCATGAATGATTAAGCACTGAAGTCAACTGAGATCAACTAGCAGTAAATGCTGGCCAGCCTGTAGCATTTGTACTACCCTAGATAAATCCTTAACCTTGTATAATTACATGTATATGAAATTGAAGGCTAGGGTGGCGTGGTCAGTCCCCCTTCTTGTATATTTGATTGATAAAATGAGGATTGTTTTGAGCGCTGATATACATACTGTATGTTTGATTGACGACCAGGGGAGGGGTCTCCCTTTACAGTTTCTAGAGCACAAATAGATGTACATTAGTACTGGACAAATATCTCTGTAAGAGGGTTACAGTATTGTGAGACTTGTTTTTATCACTGATACTTTAACTGTAGCATTAAGACTACATATAGTATATTAGTAAAGAAGTAAAATTATGGCATTGTACATATTTTATTATCTTATGATATTGTATTTTACAATTTTGTATTAAATAAATAAGAGATAAGGTTGGTGATATTAATCTGGCCCAGACCCTTTTAAGTTTTTAAAATTTTTCCCTCTCTCTTCTGGTTATTGAAGTTCAGGATGGGGGTAGGTATTCAACCTAGGGAATTCCCTGAAGGGTAAAGCAGGATTAAGGAATGAGCACTTCTGGCCTAGAGCAGGTATCTTAGAACTTTTAAAGCTTTCTCACTTAGCAGAAATAGTTGTTTTGAGTAAGGTGTTTGTACCTGTACTTGTAACACGTTTTTGTACTGATACCATCAAAAGTATACTGCTTACATTTACAAACATAGCTTAACTAAAGCTTAAAATAACCTGGATGAAAACACAATAAGAAGCATAAAGCGCAATGGAACATTAATATTTACATATGCACAGTTATGGACTGTTTATAGTTTACCATTTTACTGTAAAAACATAAATTTTACTAAGCTGAGGCCAGCTAGCAAAGGCAAGAGAAAAATAGCAATTTAAACAATAACAACAACCTTTATTTACACTATATAGCACATTTTCATACAAATAATGTAGTTCAAAGTGCTTTACATGATGAAGAAAGAGAAAGCAAAGACAAAGTAAGAATTAAAATAAGGGAACACTAATTAACATAGTATAAAAGTAAGGTCTGATAGCCAGGGAGGACAGAAAACAGACTCTAAAGATTATATCTTTAGCTCTCTTGTTTATTAGTATATTCTAACAAGATAGAATATGCGTGCATGGTGTTACAGCTGCATTCAAGGACTTAGTTGATAGATTTGGGAATTAACTTTTTTTTTTTTTAATTACTTCGAAGAGTCATGTCTTAGTTTTGTATTTTAAATATTTTTTGTTATGGTGAATCATATTCAAATATAACAGGAACAACAGAGTATACTTACATGTGTTAGTAGACTAGATCAATTACACGCTTTTTAACAACACTTTACATTATCGTGTAGTTGAAAACATGGCACAGATAGTCTCGTAGTGCCTTGATAGCTTTCACAAACTGCAGATTCCAGTCATAGTGTTGTACAAATTGCATTGATTGATTTCCTGTTGTTAGCAGTTGGTTCTGGTGGGTCTAAAACTATCTTTATTTCTAATTTCTTAAACATATTTTTGAAAGATATACACAAAGAGATGAAATCTCTTGAGTCTCATGTGCGATTAACGGTAATTCCAAGCTCCTTATGTAAAAATACAAATCATTCTATAGAATCGTTGCAGAGGTAAGTCCTTTTAATACTTTGAGTCCTTTTAACACTTTGAGCACAAGGTACGAATTAACTTGTATAGCATTGAGGCTGTCAAGGCCTGATGTACGAGATAATTTGTAGCTGCATATATATTTACCTAGTAACAGTGCTGCCATCTAGAGGATAGCTTTATAATTTTTTTCTTCTCTGTTGCGTCAAATCCTGTAGTTTTTGTTTTGTGAAGTGTACAAGACAGACATTTTTCCACAATTTCATTAGCGAGTGTTGGGGGGATTAAGAGAAAAGCCAATGTTTGCTTCTGGAACCAAAAATCATGTAATGCTGGTACCGTACCATTTTATAAATTTGTTTTTTCTGTACTTTTCTAGTATTGGCATATTGTGCAAGTCTTGTATGGTCAGTCTCATAATGTAATCAGCCATTTTGATGAGATAAAATTCCTCAACAGTAGTTGCATTCAATTTTTCCCCCTCCACCAGTTGAAGAATTAGCAGCTCTCTCTTTGGATGCTAAATGCAAAGCTATATGTATTCTAATAATTTTGATATATGTTCTTGTATATAATATGCCAAATGTGCTTTACATTGCTACTGAATAAATAATTTTTTAAAGTATTTTTGAAGTGTGACATTCACCCACTACTACATTTACAGTCAAGCTTGGCAATTCAAAGGAAACTTTTAATTGGAATAGAGCTATTAACATTTCATTTTGCAATGCAAAAATTAAGAATTGTAATGTACTTAAGGATCAGTCTGCTATGGGTTGCCATGACACCTCTCTTGCTTTCTTAAGAGCAAGAGCATTTTTCTTTTTGTTTTGTTATAAATCAAGTATTATTTCTTATTCAACTTGTTCAAGGCTGCCAGTGTCATTATTACATTTTCCATCTTACAACAATTAAATAAAACTCTAAACTTTTTAAATTATTCCATAATACACTGTATATCTGTAGACGATACACTCCCATCTGTCTCTTTTTGAAACATGATTGGTGTTCTCCATGATTGTTTTTCGGGGTTGCTTAAATAGCACCAGAGAGCACATAATCATGGATTGTCTTAAGTCCATCTTGAGTTAATGAGAAACACTTTGTGTTCTGATTGAAAATATGACCGACATTATAAAAATACCAGAAATTATATGGTAAAATCAAGCCCCAACTTATCCGTGGAAGAACTTAAACACAAGTATATGCAGTACTTGAAATTGCCTGCAGCTCCCAGCAGTCTCGGCAGTATTACGCTATTAGGCAGATTCAGGGGTGCAGGGATTGCTACAAAAGGTTCTTTAAGCAGACTCTTTAAAAAGGAGCTAAAAGACGCTGCATGGATGACAATTAACAGTCTTTAATTGCATCACACACGCTATTGGATTATAGTTTCAACTACAGTGAATTACAGTTTTGTCTGGATGTATGTGCTGTCCTGTGTCTGCATGTACGTGTGGTTTCATTTTGATTGGATATGTCTTCATTCTGCAGAGCAGTCCCAATCACATAAGATGTTCACACTGCAATGGGCACCTGGAAGGACAAGACCTTACATTTCCTTCATAGGGCTCTTCACAAGGATTGCCTATTCCAAACTCTGTTGTCATCTGCTTCTGCTGTACTGGACTGTTTTGGACTTTGTTGTTTGTGTTTAATTGTTTACTGCATAGCATATAATAATAATAATTATCACTGTCAGAGAATTGGGGGAAGCTATTGTGTACTCATTTTTGTGTAATATTGTTTTTGTTCTTCATTATTTGTTTAATAAATTCTTCATTTATCGATTCATTGTGCCGCTTATCAGTGTCCCTGTGTATATGTGCCAGGTCAAGACTGGGTGTGTTCCTGGGGTCCCCACAATAAATTAAACCAATCACTGTCTTTGGACGGTGTGAATCTTACTGTAGTGTTCTTGCGACTGCTAGAATGTGAGAATTGAAATCAAGCTATTTATACACCCAGAATATGGAATGCGCTTTGATTGGTAGGTTTTCTTGTTTTATGTGGCTTTGCTTGGTTCCAGCATTGATTGAGTATAAAATTTAGTTTTTTTAACAATAACAATGATTGTGAGTTAGCAGAGGAAAAATATTTAAAAGTGAATGGTCCGTTTCCCCTTTATATAAATAAGTTTTTCATTGTAATCATTTTATTTTTTTTATCTTAAGTTCTTTTGACTGTTTTAACAATAACTACATTATTAACTACAATTTGGAGTGTATTTTCGACTTATGATTGCCCCTCCTGTTCCTATTTCTCTAGTACAGAGCTTTTTGAAAAGTCCAATGAAAAGAACAGATGTTGGAGGATTTGTCATGACATTATGGCAGGTGATGTGGAAAAACTGTCTCTTCGTCGTCTGGAGCTTCCCATTCAGAAGTTTATAAAAGTTGCAATTCCCACTGATTTGGAGCGACTGAAAAAGCATCAGATTAATATCGAAAAGGTATTGAATTTTTGGTTTATTTGTTTTCTGTTGAGGAAATGGCATTGTGGTACTGTTATTTGTGCTGCTGGTTTACTGCTCCAGAAGACTGCATTATCAATTCCAGCTTAGTCACTCAGTGGAATTTAACATTTTTGTTGAGTCCATGTGATATTTTTTTTTCCTTGGTATACTGTGTTTTACTTCCTACAATTTCAAAGACATGTAGATAAGGTTGATTAGTCAGTTTAACCTGGCCTGGTTTGTGTGTTCTGCAGTGGCTGTGTCGACCGTCCTGGCTCGGCCCGTGATTTATTCCTGATTCTACTTCTTACATCTGGAATTAATAAAATAAATACCTTCTCGTCATAAATATTCTTTATTTTTTATGTTGTCTAATGAAACATACCTACTAGGTGTGTGGTTGATATGATGTTGCAAAATGTCTGTGTTCTGGGATTTTGGAATAACAACCTGTTGACTTGGTGAACATTCATTTACAATGAAGCATTCAGGAAGTTAATAATAAGTGTATTTTTCTGAAAAATGGATTAATCTCACTAAGTTAAATTTATTTATAGAGTGGAGACCTTGGCTTCATAAATTTCTAAAGCTGATATAATGTTGCACAACTTCTACACTTGCTGATCGTGTTGCTAGAAGGACATGTTAGATTTAATAACTTCATGATGACCATCCACCACAGTTGTGCTCTTGCCTTTTTGTGACAGCCAATAGTGTACTGCCTGATGGAGCCGGTGCACTGTGAAGAGTTAACAGCTACGACAAGTTCAGTTACAATCTCATCTTGTTGAACCACCCCCCCCCCTCCCACCCCCAACCTCTCTTGGTATGAAAAACATGAGATATCGGACAGATGAGCTTCTCTTCTGCTTGTGAGGTTTAAAACACCCATGTTTGACGATCATTCATTGGTTGTCACTCTTATGCACACAAAGCCCGCTCTTATAACTATAGACAAATCAAACCTGTTTGATTTTGTTGGGGCAAGTCATGGACCAGTTGGGGTAATTCGCTGGGTATGTCACACTTGGCAATTGACAGTCATGGAAGTGTGCCGCCTACTGCCTCCGATTCACTAAGATTATGCAAATAAAGTTACAACAAACAATTGCTGAAAAACTTGTATAATCTGACATGACCTTAATATGATTTGCTTCCTAAGAACTTGACTGTTTTTTGTAACTTGCAATTTTGGTGACTGTAATGATACTTATTATTTTTAGCCTTTGTTTTTAATTTTTAAAAATAAAGATATGTTGGTATATTTTAAGAAGGTTCCTCCAGCCATCTTTCCATTTTCCTAAATTTTTTCATCTTGAAAGCAAAGGTTACACAAATTTTTGTTTTGCATTTTCTGTCATTGTTTCTTTTTACTTCCTGAGCATTTTCTTTCCTACTTCAATTTATCTAAAAGAGTTGAGTGTTTTGCCTTTTATACAATTAACATGCATCTATTTCCTAAATCCACTTAATCTAATTTAGGGGTTCTGCAAGTCATTGTTTCAGTTGTGCGTTGTGCAAATCAAGAACCAACCTTAGATGGGACAACAGTATCTCCCGACACGCTTGCACTCACCCAGGCCTAATTTGCAGTCTCTAATTTAGCTAACACACTCTTCTTTGTGACGTGGGAGAAAGTTTGGAGTACGAGGAGAAAATTTCACATAGATTGGGAGAATCTGCAAACTCCAGACTAGAATATGACTCTAGTCTTCTGGACCTTATTTTGCCAAATGGGAATATAATGTAACAAACTTTGTATTAGTTCTCAGTTGTTTTTTTCTAAAATATTTTTATAAGCCTGTAATATAGTCTAAACAGCAATATGTTGAATGGATTCAAGAAACAGGGAAGAAAGAAATCTTGAGGCAAAATTTTGTTTGATTAAAGTTTTTTGTGGAAAATGCAATTCTTCATTATATCAATGGAGAGAAATGGAGTGGTGTGTACAGAATAAATAAAGCATGGGCCTGGATAGAGGAAGAAATGTGGTGTTGGCAAAATTAACAGTTTTCCCAAATGAAGACAGAGTCAAGCAAAATACTAGGTATCATTTAGGATAGCCTAAATGATGTGTATGATAAAAGCAAGTATATACTGTATACTAAACGGCACACCCAGAGTAAAGAGGGAACCCACTGAAAAGTGTCACCAGGCACTTAAACAATATACTATGGCAAATTGTTTCAAAAGAATTGATGAAATCTAAAAGAACAAGATGTTTGCATAAATGGGCCTGCAGCTGGACTGAAAAATAGCTTAAGCTTTGATCAGGACCAGATTTCTTTAAAATAAGTAAACTATTACCTGTTACTATAAACATAAATTTAGCTAGTGGACTATAACCTGTTAGCTGTGATCTTTAATGAGGCATTATTCTGATTTTTTTTTTTTTTTTGATCCTCCTTTAATTTTGTGGTCCTTCTTACTATGATTTTTTTCCAATATTTATTGTTCCTTATAATATTTGACAAGGTTTTCTGCAGAGTTGATCACTTCTAAATATTTCAAAATACCTGCAAAGTCTTAACATGAACAAGCTACCAAATTACCTGTTACTGTACATTGTGAGGTGCTACAGGTGATTATTTTTAAATTCACTTTTTTATACTGCAAGTGGTGCTGTAATGTATGATTCTTCTTTAGGTACATGCAGGGAAAATAACGCCCTTTTTGCAATGATGAAAATGTTATTAGTTTTAGGAGAAGGCTATGGCAAGCATCATATTAAACCTCTTCAGAGAGGATGTCAAACTTGACAATTACAGTTGCTTATCTTGTCACATGAGAAAATTGGATAATGAGCTCTCCCCTTTTTCTGACTGTCAATGTCAATTTATTTATATAGCACATTTAAAACAACATATGAATGCTTTGACCAAAGTGCTTTACAATCTATACTAATAAAAGGCAAAGCCCTCACTCACTCACTCACTCACTCACTGACTCATCACTAATTCTCCAACTTCCCGTGTGGGTAGAAGGCTGAAATTTGGCAGGCTCATTCCTTACAGCTTACTTACAAAAGTTGGGCAGGTTTCATTTCGAAATTCTACGCATAATGGTCATAACTAGAAGCTATTTTTCTCCATTTACTGTAATGGAGTTCAGCTTGAGGGGCGGAGTTTCGTATGACATCATCACGCCTCTCACGTAATCACGCATTACGTAGAAAGCCAGGAAGAGCTACAAAACGCGCTTTAGAAAACATGCATTATATAATTAAGAAGGCAGCGAAACAATTAGAAGCGAGCGAGTGACATAAAACCATATTCAGCTGCTCACGTGAACTGACGCAGTGCGCAGACAAAAAGCAACAGTTCCAAAGAGTGCTGAACAAAAACCGAATTACACTGCTACGCTCAAATAGATAAACCACACGCCATGGCGCAATAGTAAAACATTCGCCTGTAGCGCCCACGTCCGAGGTTCGATTCCCGAGAGGGGA
>JANRMT010043119.1:0-7500 GCA_026402145.1 Polypterus bichir lapradei
GGTGTGTGTGTGTGTGTGTGTGTGTGTGTGTGTGTGTGTGTGTGTGTATCTATATTGTGTATAGAAATTACATTTTCTATGTGAACGTTCAAATTTCTGCCTCTGGTAATATGTCCTTACCGGCATTACCAGCAATTAAAGAAAATTAGTTTTGTGTCCTCTACAGTGTCAAGAGAGAAAGGCTTTGGTTTGGGATAAAAGGAAAAAAGGCGTAAAGAAAGGAAAGTTGCCTTTTTCTTTTATATAGTGTAGAGAGATATTTTTGCTGACAATATGAGCGCCTTTTGGGGACAGTCGCGGTGGGTCTTGTGTAGACTGGTGAGACGTCCCAGCTATTAATCGGCTGTGATGGCACTGTCAGTCCTCCACTCCTGTACATGTCTTCATAATCCGAGCTGACGACCTCATAATCGTATACGTGCAAAATAAAGTGCGAAGCGCCTTAATATTATTTTGCCACGGTGTAGAAAACGGGTCCCGTGTTTGCACTTGTCTGGGCTATAGCTCAGGGGGAGATTGAAAAAAATTAAAAGTGCTCACTTTGAGTTAAGGCAGAAGCGCAGTCAGCGTCTCAAAGGCTGGCACAGCTATGCGCGCGCGCGCTGGCTGCTCAACTTTTGCTGGGCAGGAGACCCCAGTTTTTGCAGACACGTTCACGATATCAAAAGTCTCAGCGCTCTTTGGAGGTCATTCATATATATTCATATAATATATATAATATATATAATATAATATAATATATATATATATATATATATATATATAAAAAATATATATATAGCAAAATACCCGTGCCTCGCAGCGGAGAAGTAGTGTGTTAAAGAAGTAATGAAAAAGAAAAGGAAACATTTTAATAATAACGTAACATGATTGACATTGTCATGAGTGTTGCTGTCATATATATGCCTGCCTAAATAAGTCACCCTCGCTTCGCTCTTACTTTTTTACCGTTCATTTAATCACGGCTAGTGGCGGAAAAATTATAAAATGGAAGGAGGATTACACTGAGTATGGCTTTACCAAAACAATTATTGATGGCGAATCGATTATTCATAAAGCTTGAATTGGTGCTCTGTTTTTCTGTGTTAACCTCATATTTTTTCATACTTCTTCTCAAACCAAGGTGGTGCGAGGGTAAAATGAATCGGGATGCGCTGATCAATGTAATCGGTGTACCAGGAAATCATGCATTGACAAAAGTTCCCCTTTGCTTGTAATGCAAAGTGTGATTAAAAGCATTATTTTTAAACGCGCTATGGAGCACATGCATCGAAGCTTGTGCTTGTGCTAAGAAAAGGAAACATTTTAAAAATAACGTAACACGATTGTCAATGTAACCTTTTGTAAGTAGTGCCTGGAGGATTCAGTGTGGAGAAACTGTAGAGACAGCGTGTGTATTAACTTGTGGATTTTTCTGTGTGTATTTGGTGGCAGTCTGATGAAGTTGCTTCGGAAGACGGCGTTAGCCGCGGAGCTCAGCTCAGAGCGAAATGAGGTAAATGGGAGGGGAGATGATGAAGTGACTCCCCCACCCGCCTTAACTGTCAATCCCCCACAAACACAGTCTCTCGGAATTTGCATAAGCACACCCCTTCACCTGCAATTTTATCTTAGTTACAAAGTAATCAAAACTCTAGTTTATATCCTGTGTCCTCTCATTAAACTTGTATCCCGCATTACCCGTGGGCATGACAAACGCCAGCGGCAGCCTGTCTATGAACTTAATTTAAAGTTTAGGTTTACACCTTGCTTTCTTTCTTTCCGAAGTATCAGCACTCTTGAATATGGTAGTATGTCACTCGCTTGCTTCTTATTGTTTCGCTGCCTTCTCAATTATATAATGCATGTTTTCTTCAATGCTTTTTGGAGGTCTTCCTGGTTTTCAACACACTGCGTTGACAGTCAGTTCATGTGATTACGTGGGAGGCGTGATGATGTCACACGAAACTCCGCCCCCACGGCTTTCCAGCTCAACTCCATTACAGTATATGCAGAAAAATAGCTTCCAGTTATGACCATTACGCGTAGAATTTCGAAATGAAACCTGCCCAACTTTTGTAAGTAAGCTGTAAGGAATGAGCCTGCCAAATTTCAGCCTTCTACCTACACGGGAACTTGGAGAATTAGTGAGTGAGTGAGTGAGTGAGTGAGTCAGTCAGTCAGTCAGTGAGGGCTTTGCCTTTTATTAGTATAGATGAGGCACGGCGAGTCTATATACACTTCACAACAGGAGTTACTAAAAGTACTAAATATTGCATGGTAGTGATCTTTAAGTATTCTCTTCTCATAATTTTTTGGTATACATTTACATTAACAATAACCAGAAAATTCTGCTACTAAGAAAAAGAAATACACTGCAAATTCCTAAAACCAATCACAAATAGTATTGATTACTGCTTATAAAAAAAAAAAAAACTTGTCGAAGATGGATCAAGTGTGTGGAGCAGTAAGATTGGTTAGTTTGCAGAACTGGATGCCAACAGACAGCAGTAAACTATTTGTTCTTTACATATTCAGCAAAAAACATCACCTTAATTTTTCATTATGGCTCTGTTTTAGGAATATGTATCAAGCCAGAAGTCTCTAAAAGACACATATTTGTTGCAGTACATGGAAACTGAAAAGGCTGTTTAATATTTTAGTTTTAAAGTTGTTACAATAATAAAAGGAAAAAAAAAACAAAAATCAGAAAAATGTCAGTTATTTCGTATTGTGTTTAATTAGAAAGGAAACCAACTTTTGCTTGCTACAATAAATGTTTAACAGTTTTACAACAGCAAATCAGGGATCTCAGGTTCAAGAATGAAACGGAAAAGGCTTTAGAATGTGTTGTTAAGGCCACTCAATAACCTAAAAGCAGTGTTGTAGGAAAATCTGTTTTATAAATGATGATACAAACTCACAATTAAAAACTGTAAAAATGCTGATTGTAGAAGTGATGTGCAAAGCACATGCAAAATACAAAAGTACTGTAGCACAGTATGTCAGGAGTAACACATAACCCAAATTAGTGCAAGGTTAAATAAATAAATAAATAAATAATAATAGGACTGCTCTTTTATAATTTATTGTCTGCATTTGCCTAAGAATAAGAATTTTTTATAAAGATTTAAATAATATTTGAATAATGATGCCATTCTGACAGCCCTAATACATATAGGACCACAAGCACTTTATTTCTTTCACTGCTTCTCATTTGATTTGCTTCAATAAGTGATCATTTAATTTTAGCAGGTATATATTTTAGTGGTTTCTTTAAGTGTTTTGATATTGTTAAAAACCTGCATTTTGTGCTGTGTAGCACCAGAAAAGAAGAACTGGAGAAGACACTGGAAGAATGAAGAAGGACTTTAAAAGATATAGCACTGAAGATAAATAGTAAGAATACAGACTATATGAGGTTTAATGATGATCAGGGATTTAGATGTGACCCTGCAGGGAGAGCTATTGAAAAGAATGGATAAATTTAAATATCTAGGATCAGTGGTAGCCTAAGATGGAAAAATGAGATGCAGAGAACCTACAAAATGAAATGTCCATGGTACAACTGGAAGAAGGTATCAGGAGTATTGTGTGATAGAAGAATTAAGGCCAAGGTTAAAGGTAAGGTTTTTAAGATAATGGTAAGACCAGCAATGATGAACCCGAGATGTGGGCAATTAAAGGGAGCACAGGAAAAGAAGTTAGATGTGGCAGTAATGAAAATGTTGAGAAAAATGCACAGAGTTACAAAAAATACAGAATAATAATTGAGACAATCACAGATACAACAAAACGGCACAGTTATTTAGGACATGTGGAACAATTATACAAACTCAAAATCACAAAAATCTGTTAACAACTCACCAACTTCTCGCATCCACTTCAGATCTTCAGCAGTAGTCTGCACTAACTGTTCATTACAATACTAGCAGAAAATTACATAAAACTAGAACAAAAAACATGAAAATATGCGAGCTATTACTACTCGTGATGATCAGTTCTGCCCAGTGGCCAGTCTCAGCAGCCCAGCCAGTAGTGTAGCCCAGTGGTCCGCAACCTGTTTGACACCAAGGACCGCTTTACTAGAAGCAAATTTTTCCAGGGATCGGTGGGTTGTCGGAGGTTGGAGTTTGTGGGGTGATTATGGGCAGGTTCGAAGGGCAGTTTTATACACAATTTACATTACATTTCTATTATTATTAAGTTATAATTTAGTAATAGAAATTATCCAGCTTACCATAATGCAGAATCAGTGAGAGCCCTGGGCTTGTTTGCCTGCAACCAAACAATCCCATCTGGGGAGGATGGAAGACAGTGACACGCGAAGTGTATTGCTTATGTTCAGTCTACTCCGTAATCTCATTTTGGTTGCTGTCACTGCAGAAAACATACATCACAAAGATAGGATGTTGGAAATGGAAGCAACTTCAATAGCTTCTTTCGCGTTATTTTAATATCCTCCTGTCTACACGTTATGCTGGTGAAAATTTTTCTCAGCATTTCCTTGTGATAATACATTTTCAGGATGCGAATGATGCCCAAATCCAATGGCTGAAGCACTGCCGTGTAATTGGGTGGGAGGAATTCAACGCGAACATTATCTAAATGTGGAAGCATGTTGTGGTCAGCACAGTTATCAATCAGAAGCCAAGTCATTTTTTTCTTCTTCTTCACATTGTGAGGTTTCTGAACTCTTTTGGGATCTGGGATACCCCCCCCACCCAACGGGAACAACACGCCGAACTGCGTCCCGAAGTGCTATTGCCATGTGTCAGATTGTTTGTCTGGATCCTAGGAGAGTTTAAAAACCTCATATATTCTTGAATGAGTGCCGCATTAATAGGAATGTTTCTTGAACAAGCATCACTGCAACCACATAAAAACGGCTTTTTCGGTGTCTTCAAATGCAGCAGTTCGCATACGTTTGCAACCCGAGATTTTTCTTCTTTTTTGCATATAACAAGTATGCCGTTTCTATAGAAGGGTGATAATGAGTTAAATTCTAATGGATGTTTTTCAAATGTTGACGAGCAATAAGGAAAAGGTATCACTTAAAACCACACAAAACAAAAACAGCAAAAAAACAGTACGAGGAAAGTTCGAAGAAAGAACATTTTTTACAATGTTTCTGTTTGGGGATAGTTGTACAAATGTCCACAACTGAGCTGCGACCACAGAACTAACTGCTCTGTGGAAGATTCATTCAAGCATTTCAAGGTCACTTCCTTGTAATGAAAGTATCTGCTGCTGAATGTACTTCATAGTAACGAGATTTCTGTGGACTCGTGTCATATGGGGAAACTGTCAGAAACATAAAAATACTTTGTTGTAATACTCTTTCACCTCGGTCTCTCCTCTCTCTGCACCGCTGCAAAGCCACGCTCGCCTAGCGTTCTGAAAAGTGTCCTCAGTAAAAGGGGCAGCCTTTTTGCTGTAGCCCTTCACTGAGCGAGTCTCCGTTGCTGGCGGGCCGCGGACCTCAGCCTAGCACTTCAGTTGCGACTTCACAGCTGCAACTATACTAGCAGATGATGTTTCTGGTACCATTGTGCCATGGGAAAACGTGCTTTTGTCAGAAGGCAGAAATAAGAAAAGTCAATAAGTAACGCCGAAGATGCAGAATGATTCAATCACAAATGATAGTAATCATTTTGTACAAGTTTAGTGCTAACTAGGATCTGTCATGCGGGCCGCACAGATTTCTGTTGCGGGCCGCGTGTTTGACATGTCTGGTTTAGAGACAATGTCAGAGAGGCAAGCTTTCGTTGGTTTGGACATGTGTAGAGGAGAGATGCTGAGTATATTGGGAAAAGGATGCTAAGGACAGAACTGTCAGGCAAGAGGAAAACAGGAAGGCCTAAGAGAAGGTTTATGGATATGGTGAGAGAGGACATGCAGGTGATGGGTGTAACAGAAAAAGATGCAGAGGACAGGAAAATATGGATTAGATCAGGGGTCCCCAACCCAGGGTCCTGAGAGAGAACTGCCGGCAACAGAGACTTGCTCAGTGAAGGGCTACAGCAAAAAGGCTGACCCCTTCACTGAGGACACTTTGCAGCAGCACAGAGGGAGGAGAGAGACCGAGGTGAGAGAGTATTACAACAAAGTATTTTATGTTTCTGACAGTTTCCCCATATGACACAAGTCTATAGAAATCTCGTTACTACGAAGTACATTCAGCAGCAGATACTTTCATTACAATGAAGTGACCTTGAAATGCTTGAATGAATCATCCACAAAGTAGTTAGTTCTGTGGTCGCAGCTCAGTTGTGCACATTTGCACAACAATCCCCAAACCGAAACATTGTAAATTTGTTTTTCTTTCTTGAAACTTTCCTCGTACTGTTTTTTTTTTTTTTTTGCTGTTTTTGTTTTCTATGGGGCGGCACGGTGGCGCAGTGGTAGCGCTGCTGCCTCGCAGTTAGGAGACCCGGGTTCGCTTCCCGGGTCCTCCCTGCGTGGAGTTTGCATGTTCTCCCCGTGTCTGCGTGGGTTTCCTCCGGGCGCTCCGGTTTCCTCCCACAGTCCAAAGACATGCAGGTTAGGTGGATTGCAGATTCTAAATTGGCCCTAGTGTGTGCTTAGTGTGTGGTTGTGTTTGTGTGTGTCCCCTGCGGTGGGTTGGCACCCTGCCTGGGATTGTTTCCTGCCTTGTGTCCTGTGTTGGCTGCGATTGGCTCCAGCAGACCCCCCGTGACCCTGTGTTCGGATCCAGCGGGTTGGAAAATGGATGGATGTTTTCTATGGTTTTCACTGATACCTTTTGCTTATTGCTCATCAACATTTGAAAAACATCTATTGGAATCTAACTCATTGTCACCCTCCTATAGAAACGTCAGACACAAAAAAACGATAACAGTGTTAATGTCTGTGATGTGCAATATGTTGGAATGACAAATGCAATGCATAGGTCTTTGTTATAGGCAAAAAAGAAGAAAAATCTTGGGTTGCAAACGTATGCAAACTGCTGCATTTGAAGACGGCAAAAAAGAAGTTTTTATGTGGTTCAGTGATGCTCGTTGAAGAAACATTCCTATTAATGCGGCACTCATTCAAGAAAATTTGAGGTTTTTAAACTCTCTTGGGACATCTGTCAACGGGACAACACACTGTAAGCCTGCTGTTGCCTTGCCCCGGTATCGGACAAACAATCTTATACAGATGCGGCAATTGCGCTTTGGGACGCACTTCAGCGTGTCGCTCCCGTTGGGTGGGGGGATCCCAAAAGGAAACCTCACAATATGAAGAAGAAAAGGATGATTTGACTTCTGATTGATGACTGTGCTGCCCACAACATGCTTCCGCATTCAGATAATGTTCGCGTTGAATTCCTCCCACCCAATTGCAAAGCAGTGCTTCAGCCATTGGATTTGGGAATCCTTCACACCCTGCAAACGTATGCGAACTGCTGCATTTGAAGATGCCGAAAAAGCCATTTTTACGTGGTTGCAGTGATGCTTGTTCAAGAAACATTCCTATTAATGCGGCACTCATTCAAAAATATATGAGGTTTTTAAA
>JANRMT010043121.1:0-14682 GCA_026402145.1 Polypterus bichir lapradei
AGAGAGAGAGAGAGAGATATGACAACAACACTCATATCAATGACAGAACAATTACATTAACAATCATGTTACGTTATTTTTAAAATATTTCCTTTTCTTTTTCATAACTTCTTTAACACACTACTTCTCCGCTGCGAAGCACGGGTATTCTGCTAGTCTGCTATATGCAAGCCTTGTTGCTTAGTATACATACTGTTTACATTTGGTATAGAACAATGGGTAAAACTCCAACACAGAGGGTTAATTTGGTCAAAAAATGATGCAGACTAATATACACTCACCTAAAGGATTATTAGGAACACCTGTTCAATTTCTCATTAATGCAATTATCTAATCAACCAATCACATGGCAGTTGCTTCAATGCATTTAGGGGTGTGGTCCTGGTCAAGACAATCTCCTGAACTCCAAACTGAATGTCAGAATGGGAAAGAAAGGTGATTTAAGCAATTTTGAGCGTGGCATGGTTGTTGGTGCCAGACGGGCCGGTCTGAGTATTTCACAATCTGCTCAGTTACTGGGATTTTCACGCACAACCATTTGTAGGGTTTACAAAGAATGGTGTGAAAAGGGAAAAACATCCAGTATGCCGCAGTCCTGTGGGCGAAAATACCTTGTTGATGCTAGAGGTCAGAGGAGAATGGGCCGACTGATTCAAGCTGATAGAAGAGCAACTTTGACTGAAATAACCACTCGTTACAGCCAAAGTATGCAGCAAAGCATTTGTGAAGCCACAACACGCACAACCTTGAGGCGGATGGGCTACAACAGCAGAAGACCCCACCGGGTACCACTCATCTCCACTAGAAATAGGAAAAAGAGGCTACAATTTGCACGACCTCACCAAAATTGGACAGTAGACGACTGGAAAAATGTTGCCTGGTCTGATGAGTCTCGATTTCTGTTGAGACATTCAAATGGTAGAGTCAGAATTTGGCGTAAACAGAATGAGAAAACATGGATCCATCATGCCTTGTTACCACTGTGCAGGCTGGTGGTGGTGGTGGTGTAATGGTGTGGGGGATGTTTTCTTGGCACAATATAGGCCCCTTAGTGCCAATTGGGCATCGTTTAAATGCCACAGGCTACCTGAGCATTGTTTCTGACCATGTCCATCCCTTCATGACCACCATGTACCCATCCTCTGATGGCTACTTCCAGCAGGATAATGCACCATGTCACAAAGCTCGAATCATTTCAAATTGGTTTCTTGAACATGACAATGAGTTCACTGTACTAAAATGGCCCCCACAGTCACCAGATCTCAACCCAATAGAGCATCTTTGGGATGTGGTGGAACGGGAGCTTCGTGCCCTGGATGTGCATCCCACAAATCTCCATCAACTGCAAGATGCTATCCTATCAATATGGGCCAACATTTCTAAAGAATGCTTTCAGCACCTTGTTGAATCAATGCCACGTAGAATTAAGGCAGTTCTGAAGGCGAAAGGGGGGTCAAACACCATATTAGTATGGTGTTCCTAATAATCCTTTAGGTGAGTGTGCTCCTGATGTGGAAGACGGACATGAAATTCCTCTATGATTAAAAAATAATAAAGAAGATACGACAGCATGCAATAAATATATCACATAGTGTATAAAAAACATTTATGTAGTAATTTTGAGTGGCTGAGTCTTATGATCTCTGGATAAAAAGTTCCCTGAATCTAAACAAGTGTTAATGGTTCTGTATTGATTATGGAAAAGGAGGAAGGACAAAACTGACAGTCTAGAGTAGCTCCTCTTTAATAATACTCATAGCCTTTCAGTGCGAGCTTGTGTTACATATGTCCTGATAATAATGGAGTTGTGTGCCAATAATATTCCTGAGTCAGTTTCACCACCCTTTGTGGTTCTGAGCTGGACAAGTACCATACCTCAGTGTAATTCAGCATGGTAAGAATTAACTCCATTGTGCATCTGTTAAAAAATATTGGCGCCTTAGTGATTTCTATTCTGAAAACTGGATGTTACAGTAAATGCTAGTTTAGATGTCCTATCCCATATCATTAAAAAGTTCTACTATTTTGCACAAGTTGTCTCCCTTTTTGGAAAGATTTGTCCCATTTCATGTAACATTAAGTCTCTTGCCCATATTGCAGTGGCAGTTACATATATTTTTTATTTTTTTAGAAAACAATGTACACACAAACTAAACACTATACATACACTATATATCATTCAGAATGTAAACAATTTGTAACTATGTACATATAATTACATACTCATGCAAACCTTTACTTCCAAAATGTTTTTTGGCCAGTCCTTGATACAATTTCTGTTTTGCACTAGACACAGAGAAACCTTAAATTTTGTACAGTAAATTGGGATTTTCTGCTGCAATTCACACGTTTTCCAGCCTTCTGCTGCTGTTTCCCAGCTGCACAGAACACAGCCCAAGATAGCGCTCCCCAGAGCCAGTCAAATAACCACTTTTGGGTTGTCAACCACAGGTGGCTATGTCACTGTTGTGAGCACAAGAATATAATCCTTCCCATCCCCCTCACTGAAAGGACTGACAATGCTGTGTGATAGTTTTTATCCTGTTTTTAATTCGCTGGCTTCAAATGTAGCAGTGAGTCCTTCAGCAAATACTCAATACAGTAGAGTCTTGCTTATCTGACATAAACGGGCTGGCAGAACGTCGGATAAGCAAAAATGTTGGATAATGGGAGGTGTTAAGAAAAAGCCTATTAAACATCAAGCTATGTTATAATTATACACATTACGAACCTAATAATCATGTTTTACAACAAAACAACAGAATAAATTAACTGAAAAATGAACTTAGTTACAGAATTGTCTGAAGTTAAATACAGTATGTACTGTACTTTAAAATTTCAGTCCTGTGATGATTTAAAGACATTTTTGATCGTAGTCTGCTTTCCTGACGAGTGCTGTTTCTTTGCTGCCAAGTCTCGCCATCTTTGCAGCATCATTATGTCAATTCCTGTAGCTTTTTCTTGTTGCTCAGTGTAATTAATTGCAGTTTCTAGAGCCTTAACTTCGTCACTCATATAGTCAACATCCGTACGAGCGTATACTGTTTACTACAGCATTGTGACTGCGTATGTGTGTGTGTTTTGACGTGCGTGCTGTGACGTGCGAGTCCCCGTTTTGCACCCGAAAACATGAAGCTGAGTTTCAGTACTTTAGCAACACCAACTTTATTCAGCTTGAAACAGCAACAGTGTGGTTATTTATTGTAGCAGGATCTGCCACTCTCCTATACATAGACACAGCAGTCAGGCAGTGTCGGGGGAAAGTAATACTGTGCCCTGCGCATTTATAATGTTCCTTGTTCCTTGTATCACCCATCGACAGCAGGCGCTTATAGCATGTCCGCGTTCTTTTCGGATTTGCTTTTATGGCAAACTGCTACAGCGCTGGGAGACTGCGATTGCTTTGGGACGCTCGTCGTCCCATTGGGTGGAATCCCACAAGAGTTTAGAAACTCACTCACACCAGCCATGATTCTTTTCAAAGGTAAAGTGCAGGATAATTTGCTTTATGCATTTTTACTTTATA
The DNA here is from genome assembly GCA_026402145.1 of Polypterus bichir lapradei. Classification (NCBI taxonomy): domain Eukaryota; kingdom Metazoa; phylum Chordata; class Cladistia; order Polypteriformes; family Polypteridae; genus Polypterus; species Polypterus bichir. Next base: position 3,527 of record JANRMT010043121.1, read on the forward strand.
TTTTGTATTAATCATTTTTATATGAATAGTTTTGGGCTGTGGAACGAATCATCTGAGTTTCCATTATTTCTTATGGGGAAATTTGCATTGATATACTATAGGAGTGCTTTGGAATGCGAGCACGTTTCCGGAACGAATTATGCTCGCAAACCGAGGTTCCACTGTAATTAGCTGCGGTATAGTCGGGAGCAACAAAAAAATAGATTACGCTCACGCTCGCAACTTGCAGTTCTTGTTGCCGATTGATGCTTTTTTTGTTTGTTTTTTTTTTGCGGTGGGACGTTGGATAATACGGAATGTCGGATAAGTGAAAGTAGGATAAGCGAGACTCTACTATACTCAATTGAATCAAAATTGTGATTAGAATCTGAGTCAAACTTTGCATGTGATCGTGCATAAAGATGAGGTGTCATACAAACAATTTATTTCATGTAAACAATTTATTTACTGCTTTTTGTGCACAGCTATGACACATAGTACAAATGACCAATCATAGACACTTATACATCACAGAAAAGGTGAGAAACTCAGCAGTACAGAGGTAATAAGACTTTTATGTATGTGGCTCGATGTAGGTGAGATCTTTGAGAAAAGCAAATTCACTCAGATGTGACTCACGCAATATATGCATGTGCAAATCACATATTTTAGTAAAGAAAGAGAGCAAACAACATGGAAACTTATGATTTATTTGAAAGAAGACACCTTTGGGTATGGAAAAGTATCACTGTTGCTTTTTGGTGACTTGTGGGTTTATTGGAATATACATAAACAACTTTGAAATATGGTGGTTACCTTGTGCATAAGTGGCTATAATGTGATACCAATAACAGTAAAACCACTGCTCAAATGTTCAGGGTTATTTACAACTTTGTGAGAAAGACGAGTTCAGTCCATAGCTTAATTTTTGAATTTTCTGAGTTCAAAATGCCTTTATTACATTACCAGAATATGTATTTTTTGTGTCAGGCTGTTTTACAGAATGTGCATATTTCTATTCCTTCTTGTCTAATTTTTAACATCTTAAAAAGCTTAAATAAAAGAATTAATACAACATAGACGTAGTCACAAATGAATTAATTTGTAATGCTATTATTTAAATGTAGGCCAAAAAAGTCCATATATATTTAATGTTTTCATACATATGTAACCTTTAAAGCAGACTAAAATGTGAAAATAAACTTCATCTTGTATATATCTTTTGAAAATTCACAGTGTACACTATACTCATTGTAAATATGGTGAAAGTTATATGCCGGCAATAGCAGGGTTTTTGATGGATGTTATTATGATGGTTATATACTCATCCACATTTGAAGAAGATTCTTTAAGTGTTACTTTTCTTACTGATTGCTCACACTTTAGACTCCGATTGAAAGCTGGGAATAGGAGACTGAATGTGGTGTGGGTGGAGTAGTGGACACTAAGGCTAGTTCACACTATGTTTACATTTAAAAATGGTATTTTTAAACAAAAACAATCTCTGTCCACATTGGTGTTTTCACATTGAGGTGATTTATTGTGAAACTATAGCCAAGAGTAAATCATTTGCTTTTTGCACATGTATGCAACCTTCACAATATATAAAATGCAATTTAGATACACACAGGTAAGAAAAACAACAAGCATCATGGAAAGCAACTTGTCTATGTCTATTTTGTGAAATTTTCTTCTGTGAAGGGTGACCCATCAGGGAATAAGATGTTGTAACGGGCAGAATTCAGTTAAGAAAGGGCTACATAATAAACACTCTATATAGTTTACTTATGTAGTGCTGGTGTTAGAATGTTGACTGCTGTCAGAAAGATACTGTAGAATTCTCTTTTTTGCAGGTGAAACAAACTATTCTTGATCATTAAATTTTTCACATTAGGTGGGCAGTTTTTTGAGAATATTTTAACATCCAGGCACCATATGTTTTTGAGCATAAAACACACACTCTCTTCTTTTATATGATAAGTCAGAACTGTTCATATAGCAAATAGACTGTTAATCAGTAATCGCAGATTATGATGCCTCAGGGATCAGGCATGTTTCTGATAAACATAAAACACAGCAGTTCATGTTTTTTTCACCCATGAAGCCAGCCTTATTGTAATATTATCTAATTTGTTATTTGGAGTCCAAACCTTGCCTATAAATATACTTTGCAGAGAACTTTGATGATGGTATTTAGTTTTCACCCAGATGTCTCCAGCTGATCTCCTCTTTAATAGCTCTGCATATCCATTTCATGTTGGGCTGAGTCTTGCCTGTTCTATTTCATGAAGATAAATGATAGAAGGTAACTATTTAGTTTAAAATCCTGAATACTCTTCCAATTATTAATACAAGTTTGGCCTAACAATTGAGATGGACTATACAGTAATCCCTCCTCGATCGCGGGGGTTGCATTCCAGAACCCCCTGCGATAGATGAAAATCCGCGAAGTAGAAACCATATGTTTGTATGGTTATTTTTATATATTTAAGCCCTTATAAACTCTCCCACACTGTTAACATTATTAGAGCCCTCTAGACATGAAATAACACCCTTTAGTCAAAAGTTTAAACTGTGCTCCATGATAAGACAGAGATGACAGTTCTTTCTCACAATTAAAAGAATGCAAACATATCCTCCTCTTCAAAGAATGCGTGTCAGGAGCAGAGAATGTCAGAGAGAGAGCGCAAGAGAAAAGCAAACAATCAAAAAATCAATACATGCTTTTAAGTATGCCGAAGCACCACGATAAAGCGGCATTTTTTAGAGGAGCGTCCGTATCCTCTAGGCAAACAGCCTCTGTGCAAACAGCCCCTCTGCTCACACCCCCTCCATCAGGCAGAGAGAGTGAGAGAAACAGAGAAAAGCAAACAATCAAGCACCGCACGGGAAGCACATCGTATATCATTGAGGAGTTTTATTTAATATGTAATACGTGCTCTGATTGGGTAGCTTCTCAGCCATCTGCCAATAGCGTCCCTTGTATGAAATCAACTGGGCAAAGCAACTGAGGAAGCATGTAGCATAAATTAAAAGACCCATTGTCCGCTGAAATCCACGAACCAGCGAAAAATCCGTGATATATATTTAGATATGCTTACATTTAAAATCCGCGATGGAGTGAAGCCGCGAAAGTCGAAGCGCGATATAGCGAGGGATCACTGTACAAACAATTTAAACTTGTCTTAGTCTTGTCCATTGGTCTTGTCAAATAAGGTCTTTGGTCTCAAATCAAGATGAGAATCTTCTATAAAGTGATAATTATTTGTATTTTTTGTTTGTTTGGTTTTGCCACTCATGGCATGTTTGTGGTAGTATTCCATTAGTACAGGTTGTGCTTACTTTGTTTGTGCACTTTCACTGCAGTTATGTTTGTTGTTACTGGTTTGAGTCATGTTTGATAATGTCTTAATTAATTCAATATATCCGTTTTTTCTGTAGGCTTTTGAAGTTTATTTGTTCCTTTTCGTTGTAATAAATTCTTATCATTACCTTTCATAAGTGCAGTAGTTTGGCCAGGAAAACTGATAGCACATACCTAAACAGCATGTTTGATGTTTGTGAGAACACGAAAGAGACTCAAGTTTGTTTTGGACAAGAGAATTTAAGTAGACTTAGTTACAATTAGGGAAGACTTGCCAACTGCTTGTGACTTTGATTTTCGGTTAGCGTTTAGGTCTGCTTCATTAAACTGTTGACAATTCAACTGTGCCAACTCCTGCTTATTACAAGACTGGTAAATTGATCTGCCCAAAAAAGCTCAACAACTTGATCTGTTCCTCTGTTGCCACAACAATTGTGGCTTCATTTATTTCATGTGTCAGTAGCTACAGCAACTGTGACTTTGGTTAAAAACACATTTTTTTCTTAGAATTATCATGACATAAGTATTTACATTATCGTATGTTAGTCTCTTAAAATGCTGAGACTGTGTCTGTAATCAGCATACACAGAACCCTTTCAAGACAGAATGCAAAAGAGAACTTGTCTCTGTAACATCAGTTGAAATTTATGTTGACTTTTCTGGGCACAAGTAGGTAAAAGGGAACTCATCACACACACTCAGTCATTAAGTAACAGCTGCTGATAGACCTGATCCTACAAGACCTGATTTTTATAATGGTATTTTATTAACATCAGCTGATCCATCTAACCAACCTTCCAAGTGCTAGGTGAGGCGACAATGATTTTTTGGCGAGCATACTTTCAGTTGTGTGTGGTAGGTGAGGCGATGATTTTTTTGCTGAGCATTCTTTCGGTTGTGTGTGGTAGGTGAGGCGACAACGATTTTTTTTGAGAGCGTACTTTCAGTTATGTGTGGTAGGTGACTCGTTATATCACTCCAATAAAATGTCACTCCTTTAATACGGTATTTATATCACTCCTTTGTTATGTCAATCCTATGAAGTGTCACTCCTTCGATACAGACCCATATTAAGTTATACCTCAATTATTTAAATTGCTTTGATAAAAAATTTTTAATTTCATTGTTCTTAAAAAATATTTTCTTTTCTGAAAATGTTGTAAAGAATATATACACAAATATGATAAGAATGACCGATAATAATTCTGGAATTTTCTAATGAAGAATGAAGCCAGCAGCTCCTACATATATATATATATATATATATATATATATATATAATATACTGTGTGTATGTGTATATATATATCTATACTAATAAAAGGCAAAGCCCTGACTGACTGACTGACTGACTCACTCACTCACTCATCACTAATTCTCCAACTTCCCGTGTAGGTAGAAGGCTGAAATTTGGCAGGCTCATTCCTTACAACTCACTTACAAAAGTTAAGCAGGTTTCATTTCGAAATTCTATGTGTAATGGTCATAACTGGAAGCTGTTTTTCTCCATTTACTGTAATGGAGATGAGCGCGAAAGCCGTGGGGGCGGAGTTTCGTGTGACATCATCACGCTTCCCACGTAATCACGCAGTACATAGAAAACCAGGAAGACCTTACAAAAGTTAAGCAGGTTTCATTTCGAAATTCTACACGTAACGGTCATAACGGTCGATAACAGTCGACAACGTCCGCCATGTTGAACTTTCTTATTTATGGCACCATCTTCACGAAATTTGGTAGGCGGCTTCCCTGCGCTAACCGAAACCGATGTATGTACTTATTTCGATGGTATGACGCCACTGTCGGCCGCCATATTGAACTTTCCAACGTCACTAATTTTCCAACTTCCCGTGTAGGTCGAAGGCTGACCCCATCTTCACGAAATTTGGTAGGTGGCTTCCCTGCGCTAACCAAAACCGATGTACGTACTTATTTCGGTGGTATGACGCCACTGTCGGCCGCCATATTGAATTTTCCAAACATCACTAATTCTCCAACTTCCCGTGTAGGTAGAAGGCTGAAATTTGGTACTTATTTCGGTGATATGATGCCACTGTCGGCCGTCATATTGAACTTTTCAACGGTCTTTGTTACTTATGGGCCCATCTTCAAGAAATTTGGTACGCGGGTTCCCAACGCTAACTGAATCCTACCTACGTACATATATACGTCCATAGCCTGCAGCTTGGTCACCGTGTGAGGCGGCGTTGGGTCCCCCATCCCAACACCTCCCACGTTGTTGGCTGCCTGCCTATATAAGGCTGTCTGTCGCTCCAGTCTCTACATTCCCTTCCTTGCTTCGCCACGGTATTCACGTCTCCCTGCTGATAACTACAGCCTTTTTATTTAATCCACGGCTTCTCCGCTGTTTTATTGTTCATTTATTACGATTATAGTTATTGTGTAGGTATTTTAGACTTACTTTACATTGTTCAGGTACTCATTTCCTTTATCATTCCAACCGTACCCCCATTAACATGTCTATCGAGGTGATCACCATCGATCAAAGAACTGTCACTTACCAAGTGGTTTCCATGCCCGGAGATGGCACCTGCCTTTTTCATTCTCTTTGTTACATATTGCACGGCCATATCAGGCTCACTCTTGATATCCGGAGGAACATTGTGTCTTATGTATTGAATGACTGGGACAGGTTCAAGGTGTGGACTGATGACGGTACAGGAGATAATTATACTACACAGGAGCACTAGAAGAGTGAAATGCTTAAGTGTACCGAAAACATCTTAGATTCACAGGTGACGATTTCAGTAGTGGACACTTTGATGTTTAGAAATGTTTAAACTCTCAAAAACTGGATGTGAAGTTATCAATGAAACTGGTTGTATACTTGCAACGCTTGACAGATGCCGAATGTCTCTTCAACACAAGTCCTACAAATACTGTCGTAATTGAAACAAACCATGAAACTCAAACCGATTATGACAGCAGCAATCCAAGCTGTGAGATTTGAAACAAGATTACTGTTCACATGACCAACTGTACGTTGCATGCTCAAGAGTAAGCTCAGTGCACAGCTACAGCTTGGTCATATTACAACTGGAGGGCCGAACTGACAACGTGGCATACAAAGAGATCCTTAACAAATAATTATTGGTATATTTTCCCTCAGTTTTAAAAAGGTTTATTTGTCTTCTTAATAAAAATTTTAAGGCAGTACTTCGCCGCTGCGAAGCGCAGATATTTTGCTAGTATATATATACCGTAGATCCCGGAATATAAGCCGAATTGGTATATAAGCCAACCCCCTTTTCTACCTACTAAATTACATGTATTTGCCGATGACCGGTATTTAAGCCGACCACCTTCTCCAAGCAAAATTTTCTATATTTCCTTAAAAGTGTCTCTTCAGGTATATTTATCATGTTTATCGGCGAGAATTTGAGACTGCCGTCATTTTTGATGGAAACCAGGAAGTGATTGCGGAGAAGTTTGGTAAAATGAAACCTTTGTGTTGAAACTATATACGCAAATACAGTACATCGGCGGATGGATTTCCGGAGACTCGTTATAAATTTGATTAACTTAAATACGCAATACAGTGGACCCTTGACTTACGAACTTAATTTGTTCGCGAGGGCTGGTTGTAACTCAAGTTGTTTGTAAGTCAAGACTATTTTTCCCATAAGAAATAATGCAAATACCCATAATGTGTTCCGAACCTCCCACTGCAACACTTAAGCTTTTCATAATAAAAAAGGGTTGTATAATGTGCATAATTTACCAAAACACCAATAATTTTTCTAATGTACTAACCAAAAAGTTATAAAAAGTGCCTAGCCTACCAGAAGTAGGCTAGATTAAGCTAGGAGCATGGCGGCGCGCATGGTCGCAGCGGCTCAGGGCTCTCCTTTTCAGTGCACTTTTTTATTGTTTTTGTACTTTTTTTTTTTGCTTGTTTGTGCACAATCGGTTCAGCAAACATCCGCTACACCCGTGAGAACCTTATAGACATCGGTGTCCAGAGCCAGACATCTGTTTCGAGTGTTTTTCATCACATGCACAACATCCCAGACAACATAGCGAGACCAGCGGGCTCTCCATGGATTGTTGTCGGGTTTAGGAGACGACGCAGACGGAGGAGAGAAAGGAAGCAGAAGCGGGGCCGCAGATCCGGCGTTATGCCATGTTCTACACATATGTCTGCACTGAAGGAGCTGCTTTTAATCTCATTGTACATGTGTATAGTGACAATAAAAGGCATTCTATTCTAGAAACAACAATTTCATACTGTACTCACCATTTAATTTGATATCTTTGGGCTGCAGGAAGGGAGGAGGAGGAGGAGAATGAAACGGAAGGTGGTTTTTGTTTAGAAGGAGCCTCCTTATGCAAATCTTTTCTTTGTAAAATTGTCGAGATGGTGGATTTCGACATGCTGTACATATTAGCGAGATCATGTCACACGAACAGCACTCTCATATTTCCACACAATTTCCATCTTTGTTTCGATTGTGATCGCTTTCTTTACCTTCGTTACCTTCTCTTCCTTCCTTAGCAATTATGTGTCTTGCTTGCATGGTCTTAGTGAATTATATATATAGGTAAATCACTGCAATGACCGAAATTACATCCACAAACATATGTATCTGGGCTCCGACTGACGCTTACTAACGCTCTCGGTTGTTTGTTTACAATCGCGCAAGCGGATACACGTGACCGCATTCGGGTCGTAACGCAAGATGTTGGTCGTAAATCAAAACAAAAATTTTGGTCGTAAATTTGTTCGCATGTCAGGCCGGTCGTATATCAAGGTTCGACTGTAAATGTTTATGTTATCCAGTATTATATTTTTAAAAACATTATTATGAAATAAAAATATACCTGGTAATACATAAAAATTTTTGTTAAAAAAAAAGATTACTACACCTATGAAAAAACGTATGAAATATGACAGCGCATTTAAGTTGAAAGTTGTAAAGTTCGCTAATGAATCAAATAACAGTGCAGCAGCTCGTCACTTTGGCATCAACGAGAAACAAGTACGAGAATGGAAGAAGGCTGAAACAGCTTTAAAAGCCATGCCGAGAACTAAATGCGCCAACCGTGGTCGATCCTGTAAATGGCCGAAACGGGAAGAAGAACTGGTCACTTGGTTTAACGAACATCGTGCATCTGGTTACATTGTGACCTGATACGTCTGCATGCTTTAAAATGGGCTGAGAAGAATAAAGGTGATGCTGTAGACTTCAAGGTGTCGAGATCCTGGTGCACTCGTTTAATGAATCGCCACAGTCTAGTCCTACGAACAAAAACGAAGATGGCTCAACAGCTTCCTCGAGATTTAGATGATAAAATTACTGCCTTCCAAAGCTTCGTCATTAAGCACCGAAAGAAACATGAATACCCGCTCACAAAGATCGCAAATATGGACGAAACGCCTATGTTTTTTGATGTTGTTAGTAACAAAACAGTTAACCAAAAAGGAGAGAAGACTGTGTTTGTCAAGACAACTGGTCTTGAAAAACAGCATTTTACTGTTGTGTTATGTTGCCTTGCTGATGGGAAAAAGTTACCACCAATGGTGATCTTCAAAAGAAAAACGTTGCCAAAGAAGAAGAAATTTCCCCGTGGAGTGGTTGTTCATGTTCAAGAGAAAGCGTGAATGGATGAGGATGGCTGTAAAAAGTGGATTAAAGAGGTGTGGAGTCGTCGTCCTGGTGGGATGTTACGTGAACGTGCTCTTCTTGTGTGGGATATGTTTAAGTCACATTTAGCTAACAATGTTAAGTCGGAGTTAAATAAAGTTAACACAGACATAGCAGTTATTCCTGGTGGATTAACTTCCGTACTTCAGCCTTTGGATGTGTGCCTGAACAAACCTTTCAAGGACTTAATGCGCATAAAGTGGAACACTTGGATGCTGTCTGGGTTGCAGACATTTACCGCTGCTGGTAACATGCGTGCTGCACCTGTGCGAGTGGATTGTCGAGGCGTGGGCTGAGATCAAACCGGAGATTGTGATATAATCATTCAAAAAGTGTTCCATCAGTAATGCCATGGACGGTACGGAAGATGATATGTTATGGGAGGATGATGATGATGATGTGCCTCTCGCCCAACTTCTCGACGATACCGAGGAGTACAACATGTATGATGATATGATTTGTCCACAGGACTGGAATGTGTTATTCGGTGGGGAGGATAGCGATGATGAGGAATTCAATGGATTTTAGTGCGTAGTAAGTATTAAATTCATATATATTAGTGTATACAAGTGTTTCAGTGTTTACATAGTGATTGAACCATGACAATTAGTCAGCGATTGTGTATATACCCACGGTAATTGTGTCTCAAAGACAATATAATTGTTATTCAACTGATAATTAGTAAACCAATTGAAATGAATTATTAATCATGTATTGTTATGAAGTTATTTGTGAACAGTATTAAATTGCTCTGTGCTATTGGATAATAATTTTCCCGGGATCATTGTACATAAAATTATAATTATATATTAAATATAAAATCTTATTTTTTTTTGTTTCATAATGGATCGAACCTTACTATGCCGAACAGTAACTAATTATTCATCAAATCTTACTAATCCTAATCTTTAAATTCAATTACGATACTCATTCATCTTAATTACTGTACGGCAGCGGTAAGAGGATTGGCGATTTCTTCATTCAAGGATTTTTTATAGTGACATTTACAGTCGGTATTTTATTTTAAACTTCCCGATAATTTATTATAAATTTTATTAATAGAATCAACAACTAAAACACTTTTTTGAATAAATTCTTTATTTAATTTAAAGTACCGGCATGCAAAGTTACTTCTTCATCTGAAAGATGGCGCTGTGGTTTCATCATTAATTACTTCCATATTCATCTGCAAAACCGGCATTGCGCTGGAAATCTTGAATCTGAAATGATACTCGTTGTATAAGCCGATCCCCAAACTCCAAGCCAAAAATCTAGGATGAAATTTTCGGCTTATATTCCGGAATCTACAGTGTGTATATACAGATGCTGTGTATATATATATATATATATATATTATATATATATTATATATATATATATATATATATATATAGTGAAGACAGAAACATATAAACACATAAAGGTTTGGGACCCGGTCCCGTGTACTGAAGGTCGTAAGGAGTTTGGCTTGTAGCAGTAACAAAGACTTCCATGAGACAACATTTGATGTGTTACAGAGGACTTTTATAATGGACGGACAGGAAATGACAGAGATGATTGACATATGATGGCTGAATCAGAGGGAATAAGGTGGGATGAGGGCGGAAGTGATGCCATCTGGTGGACGCCGGAAGTGAGATCTTCGATACCCGGAAGAGGACTGTCCTGTGGATGGATTTTTAATGATGTTCTGAAAGGTACGTCTTCCAATCGTAGTTTTTCCTGGAGAACACGAAAGAGAGGCATTAGTGCTAAACGTCACAACCCCCTAGTTATTATATTCATGCTGCGTCGGGCCCGTTGGCTGTCCCATACTTGCGTGTGTGTGACTATATATCCATCCATCCATTTTCCAACCTGCTGAATCCAAACACAGGGTCACGGGGGGTCTGCTGGAGCCAATCCCAGCCAACACAGGGCACAAGGCGGGAATCCAATCCTGGGCAGGGTGCCAACCCACCGCAGGTGACTATATATATATATATATATATATATATATATATATAGTGAAATAATGAGCCAACTCGTATCAAGGTTTGGGGTTTTGAGGCCCCGTATACTGTAACAAAAATTAAAAAAAACAGGTCTTCTTCTCAAAACAAAGAAATTGCATGAGGTAACAAAAGACAAAGATGGCGGATTTGGAG
>JANRMT010043133.1:0-23991 GCA_026402145.1 Polypterus bichir lapradei
ATATTCTCTCATAATGGTCTGTCCTTCTTCTCATAGGGAAACCAAAAGCACACATAATATTTTAAGTCACTGTTTAATCACAGAAAGGCTTTTGAGGTCACCTCGCCTTAAAACATACTTCAGACTTCACCTCGGTATGACTGTCACTGTAGCCTTCAAATTGGAAGTGTGCTCTCACTACCATTTCGACTGACTTGGCTGAGGAAGGACCTTGGCTCTAAGCCTCTGGTGGTTAAAACAGAGCAAGTGTCTAGGCAGGAAAGCCATAAACAAAAGCAAAATAAAGTGTAAATATTTTACAACCTGGTACTGCTAGGTGTTTAGTCTTTTCAAGCGGTCCTTTCCTTGTGTTGCTTGACGTGTCAGCCGTAGCTCATGGCATTTTTGGATTTACTTCCCCTTCCTCTTGTATCTTGCTGATCATCTCTTTTACTGATCTTATGAGGCTAATCTAAATAAGATGTGGTAAACAACTTTGCCTGATTTACAATAAAATTTCTTGTCTCCAGAAAGTGCTTTTAGAGCTCATATGCCCCTGACATTAGAGTCAGGAGGCTATAGTGAGACGTGCTTGTGTAACTTAGAAACAGAAGCAGTCTGATGCCACCATTAACTGAAGTTGGTGGTAAATGTAGTTGAGTTTCTCTTACAATCAAACATCACCCCACGTACAGCATTCCTAAAACTTGAGATACTTCAGAGCTTGTATGCTTTCTACTTAAACTAATCATCAAAACATTCATGTAATTCTTAGGCAAACACCAAATCATTAACAGTCCAGGTACAATGTTTAGTAGCACAGCAATGAGCTGTTTTAGCGCAGACAGGAATAAACACCTTTCTGAAAGGTCCGATTTTTAAGTGTTACAAAAAAAGTTCCATTCTCCTGGATCGTTTAGGCAGCAGCAGTCATTAACCTCTGTGCCACCCATTTATGAAGGTATTACTGTATTTAAAATTATTAACATTAACATACTCATACCCACTTAAATTCAATTCAGGGTCACAGGGGTCAAAGCCTATCTCTGCTGTATTATTATAGTAAAGAATATAGAAAGTTGTATAACTATCATCTATCAAGATTGTAATAACTCATGTAATTGTTAATTTTAGCTACACAGGACGGGATCTGTCTTTGAAGTAATTTAAAGTGAAGCTGTTTACTTTACATAGCATTGTTTATAGTGACATCTGCAAAAAGTAAAATAAAAAAAATTATTTTAACTACCAAATACTTAAAAAACTGAAAACATGCAAATTATATAACATTAAGATTTCAACTTACAGTATAGGCATTGGCCTAAAAATACACTTATTTTACACAAAATTGAAATCCAAGTTGAAGTGGGCAGGGTGGGCCCATGCTGTCTGTAGATGAGGCAGGCCTTGGGCACAATTTTACTACAAGATTCCTGCACAAGTCTAACCAGTTTCTTTTTTCTTCTCATTTATTGATTGCACTCATACTGTATTCTCCTTTCATGTTCAAAGACATGTTATAGCACATAGTCAGCCACAACACAAAGAGAGCTAACAATAACGTTGGTCTCGGTGGACTGTTTTGGTGTAATTAGTACCCTGAGTTTAAATCCCCTCTGGCACATGCAGATGCAGTACTTGAACATGCTGAAAACAAAGTACCCGAGATAAGAATAAGCAGGTTCATAAAGTAAATGGTTGGTAACAGTGGTGCACAAATAAAAAAGAAAAATTGTACTTTTGAGAATCAGCAAGGAGTAACCTGGCTAATTTGTAGGACTAAAAATATACAGTGTGGTGTAGTGAATAAAGAACTGAAATTGTACTACAAAGTTATACAGTCGCTGTGGGTTCAATTCTCATCTCTGAACTGAGTAATTCACTTAATCCTTTTATACACCCGTAGTAAAAAAACACAAAACAAGTCAAAAAGCACACTAGGATTTCTGAAACTGCCTTCTGAAAAGTACATCTTATTAAAGAAAGGTTTACAGAAGATCTTCACAGCAGATTTACTCTTGAAAGATGACCCGTTGGCATCTGTGAAGAAGTTGCTTAAAGGTTCATTTACTTTCCCTCACGTTCAGAAGCAGCAGATACTGTGAGATGGAGCAGGCACCTTTATAAATGTCAGGGCCCGGAATAGAGCTGCCCTAATGGACCCCACCTCAGCCTCATAACGTGATCTCCATTTGATGAAAAGATGACTAATCGAACATTATCAATGTGTACTTTGATAAGAATAAGCAGGTTCAGAAACTAAATGGATGGTAATATTGATGCATGAATAAAAAAGGTACTTTTAAGAATACAATACAATACATTTTATTTTTGTATAGCCCAAAATCACACAAGAAGTGCCGCAATGGGCTTTAACAAACTCTGCCTCTTGACAGCCCCCCAGCCTTGACTCTCTAAGAAGTCAAGAAATAACTCCCAAAAAAAACCCTTAAAAAATGGAAGAAACCTCGGGAAAGGCAGTTCAAAGAGAGACCCCTTTCCAGGTAGGCTGGGCGTGCAGTGGGTGTCAAAAAGAAGGGGGTCAATACAATACAATACAATACAGTACAATACAAAGAACAGAACAAACCCTCAATACAGTATAAAAATAAAAATTTTACAAGTACAAAGCAGAATATAACAGTAGATGATATCACATAATATGAGTTGGATTTGTTTAGAGTCCTGGAGACCTCGGCCATTAAGTTGCCTCCCCCAGTTGGCCATTCCACAGCTGAGACAGTTCTGGGCCAGCCAATCCGATGAAAGGACCCCTCTTTCCCAGGATTCCTGCAATCCTCCATCAGGGATGACTTTACCTTAGGCAGGCAAAACAAGTTGGCAGGTGGGCCATAGCACCAAGTGCCATATTTGAGTGCCGAGAAGAGAAACAGAATAGGTGAGGGTTAGTATTCAATTATAACTATCATATTACTTATGTTTTAGTGCTAATGACTAACAACAGAGATGCAGTCTGTACAGTTAATCAGCAGCTCTAGTCAGGATATGTTAAACTGAAGTAGTGAGTGTTCAGTCTGGATTTAAAAGCTGAGACTAACGGGGCATCTCTTATTGTAGCAGGCAGACAGTTCCACAGTTTAGGGGCCCTGTAACTAAAAGCTCGACCTCCCACTGTTATTTTATTAATCCTTGGAATCATAAGCAGACCGGCATCTTGAGATCTTAATGTGCGCTCTGTTTTGTAAGTCATGATAAGTTCAGACAAGTAAGCCGGACCTTGGCCATTTAATGCTTTATATGTTAAAAGGAGGATTTTGAAATCTGCCCTAAACTTAACTGGGAGCCAGTGTAAGGATTTAAGAACTGGAGTTATGTGTTCGTATTTTCTTGTTCTTGTAATAATTCTTGCAGCAGCATTTTGGATTAACTGGAGGCTGCATAAAGAACAGTTTGAACAGCCAGTGAACACCGCATTGCAGTAGTCAATCCTACTAGAAATAAATGCACAAATTAATTTCTCAGAATCCTATTTATTTAGAAAGCGCCTTAATTTCCCAACATTTCTAAGATGGAAGAAACATGATTTGGACAACTTTGTAATGTGCACTTTAAATGATATGCTAGAGTCAAAGATAACTCCTAGATTGTGGGCTGATTCAGTAAAATTAATGGAGATTCCAACTGAGTTAAATGATGACAGAATATTGTTGTGATCAGCGTCATTCCCTCCAACAATTATCTCTGTTTTATCGGTATTTAAGGACAAGTAGTTCTCATTCATCCACTTCTTTAATTCACTAACACAACTAATTAAAGAATCCACAAGCCTGAGGTAACCTGACTAATGTGTAGGAGTAAAGACATAAAAGGCTACAGTGTGGTGTAGGGAATAAAGAACTGGAATCGTACAGCAAAGTAACAATGCAAACCAAATGCAACTCAATTTTAACATCACGTCAAATAAATACGTTCTTCTTTCGGCTGATCCCGTTAGGGGTCTCCACAGCGGATCATCTTCTTCCATATCTTTCTGTCCTCTGCATCTTGTTCTGTTACACCCATCACCTGCATGTCCTCTCTCACCACATCCATAAATCTTCTCTTAGGCCTTCTTTTTTTTCTTTTGCCTTGCAAATAAACATCAAATAAATATAGTAATTAACAGATTCCATCTTACTGTAGTAAGTTCTACAGAATCCACCTCAGAATTTTTATGGCTCTAAAGTCACTTTGAATATTCTTGCTTTATAGTCATTCTGGTGTCTGTTCAGACCAAAGTATATTGTATGTGTGTGTATTTATTTATTGTGCTTCTGTAGAAAGCCAAATTTTCCCCTGAGGTCAGATAATGTTCTATCTATCTATCTATCTATCTATCTATCTATCTATCTATCTATCTATCTATGTCGGCAAAATTAAATAAAGCTTTCATTTGATGGAATGTGTTGTAAGTCTTTTTTGGTACATGTTGAGCAAAAGTAATTTTAAATGAATTTTAGTTTAGTAAAAGACACTATTCTTTTGTCTCAGCGATTGGTAAAATACCAACAATGGGCAGTGCAACACACACATCTGGGTAAATGATTTGAAGCTTATTTTTTATATGCCATCAAGCAATGAAAGAGGTGTCAGTTCATCTTTAAAAGTGTCACAGTATATCTTCTTTAAATGTTTCATTTGATGTTCAACGTCTTTTGTCAAATCACCAGGTACTGTCAATGATGGCGCTGTTACAAAAACAACAATGTAGTGCACAGATCATCCTCAGCCTCCCCACCAGCCCAAGGCTCAGAACGATTGTTCTCATTTCTCCTCTGTCGTCACCCCTGAAATGAAGTGTACTTTCCTAGGTAATATCTGTCCAGACCTTTATTGTTTATATATTTATTTTTAACATGTGCAATGTGCTCGTTGCACATGTAAAACACATTTATATGTTGAGATCAGATCTCCTTTAAGTAGACTTTTTGGCTATAGACAGTTTATCGTAATCAGAAGCTTGTTCTCTGTCGGATCAAATTAAGAAGTGCATCATCGTCCGGGAGTTCAAAATCACCGCCCCTGCTTTGAGTGCCACCTTCTTGGGGTGTTGGATTGGAGTAGAAATGTGACACTCAGTGAGTCGTCTAATTGTCCCCACCCAGTTTGAAGCAAAATTCACTCCTGGTTGTATATTAGACAGTATGTCTGGCTCAGCGAGAATACTCAGTGACTGGATTGGGGTTTGAACCCAGGAGTTTGGAGGAGTGAAGCTGCAATGCTGTCTACTGTGTCACCTTTTCAAAACTTAGAAATATTTAATTTTGACTAGAAATACATGAGCTCTGTCAATAAAATAATAATGAACACTGCTGGATTACTTTGAAACAGGACAAACTGAACTGCCAGATAATGTGAATGTTATTAAATCAAGCAACTCATTTACTGGTAGGAATCTGCTACAGAGTACCAAGTAATGAAAATCTTCATGGCCCCTCCAGGACAAGGCTACCCAATACCTTTTGTAGGGAATGCCATGTATTTGAATACTAGCGGGGATGCCTGGCTGTCGCTCAGTTTGGAAAAAAGTGAAAGTTTACATTTCTTTTTTGGCAATTTATTTATTATTTGAATATTGTTTAAAACTCAAACTGCCATTATTAACGAATAATGGATTATAGTTGCTACAAATCATTTACAATGCCTTATGATATATGTTTTTCATTTTGCCATTAGGAGCAAGAACGTATAAATTCTTTCCTGATCCAACTTTGGAACGGGCGACGTATGGCCGTGTGTATGGAGGAGTATTTCGGACAAAATTAAATAAATAAATAAATGCGCAAATAAATAAAAGTATCGTGAAATGTGAGCATAAATAAATAAATGTATCATGAAATGAAGCCTTAATAAATAAATTTGTCATGAAATGAGAGCATAAATAAATAAATGTATCATAAAATGAAGCCTTAATTAATAAATGTATCATGAAATGAGAGCATAAATAAATAAATGTGTCACGAAATATGTTTTTCGTTGCTTATTTATTTATTTAATTTTGTCCGTAACATTTCTGCAAACCGTCATGAAATACGACTTGAAATAAAACTGTCAGTTTCACTCGTCAAAGTTGAGAGGGTGGGCTCTAACACGCCCTCCAGGTACTGATTGGTGAATCGATAGCACAAGAATTAATTAGAAAAATGCTTACTACTGCCGATGAAATGGATTCTGCCGAAGATATTACGTATTTCAGAGAGAGAATTGAAGATTTATCGGAAGAAATTACAATGTTGGCAACCCTTTTAGACTCCGATATAGATGAAACTATTTTTGAAATTATGGAAGAACAGGTGGAACGGACTCGACTACACTCCAGTTCAGGTGACACAGTTCCCTGCTCCGGACGTCCATCCTTTGACATTCCAGCTGAGTCAATAGAACACCTTCTGTTATGCGGTTTAAAAGTACGACAGATTGCAGATCTATATGGTGTATCGGGGGAGACGATTACAAGGCGAATGAGCCAGTTTGATATACGGTAAGCTGCAACGGCTGTAATAGTTTAGGTACTTTGACATGGAATGCCCAAAGCAGCTCCAACTAATATTTTGAACTGAGTATTTGACCCTTGTTTTACGAGTATAAAGTCAGGTGCATATTCGCAGCTACTTTTTCTAACAACTCTACAGCTCTGAGCAGTGGCAAAGTTGTTCAGTTCAAAATATTATTTGGAGCTGCTTTGGGCATTCCATGTCAAAGTACCTAAACTAATACAGCCGGTATTGTATTGACATTACCAGTTTAACTGTTAGCACTGCCAGTTTTCAGATAAAACGGGTTGCTGCTCGTCCTCCTCCTTCTCGACTCACCTTCCAAGTCGGTCTTCTAAAATGATGTGCACGTAGCTCGCTATTTTCCGCTTCTTTAAAAGCTTGCGCCCTGCCATTGAGGACGAGCTGCATCAGCAGTCATAAACTACATGGCGGCGGGCCGACAGGTGAGGTGCGACAGCTGTTGTGTTGTGCTCTGCTCTGCTCTGCTCATCAGATGGCTGTTCCTGTAATCCGAGTGCCGGGACAGGGCGTTCAACAGGAAAATGGTAAAGTGACGATTATGGGAAGGAGTTCGGGACGAGTAACATTAAACCTGAACGGGACTCTCACACAGTTAAGTGTCACATAAACAGTGTGCAGACTAATATGAGGGGCCAAACAGGCCATAAATCATATATTTCTGTGTGTAATATATTGGTTTACGTGTGAACACTATTGGTTTATGAATATTTACTATCGGTTTGCGTGCATACTTAATTGGTTTGCGTGGGTACAATACTGGTTTCATTCATATGAACTATATTGGTTCGTGTCCGTATATTATCGGTTTGTGCGTGAACTATATCCATTTGTACGTGCATACCACTGGTTTGCATATGAACTATATTGGCTTGCGTTCTGTGACGGTCTAACAATGGATTTGCGTATGTACTATATTGGTTTCATGCACGTCTTATACTGGTTTCATGTGGGTAAGCTGTCGATTTTACGCTTGAGCTGTATTGGTTGTATGTGTGCACTATGTCGGTTTCGCCTATGAAACATATTGGTTATGGTGTGCGCACCCTATCGCAACTCTGTGTATGAACTATATCGGTTCTGCGTGTGAACTATATTGGTTGTTCACGTGATCTTCAGAAGAAATGGGCGGGGCAAGAAACAGGAACTCAAGGGCCGGTAGAGTCATGGAGTGTAAAGACAAGTGGCTGGAGACGCATCTGTGTTTAAACGGCACTATATATTTTTTCCGCACCATACGTTTGCGAAATGACTTGGTGGTAATTATTACTATTTAACAGAATCTACCTTTGAGTCTGTAATGAACACAAGGCTGAAGTTAGGTACGTATTGTTGCGTCTTTTCTTATTCGGTCCCATCTACATGCTTGCTTGCAACCCGCAGCTGTACTTGTTCACACAGTATTTGCAAAACTGTTACTTATTCTAAAGGCAAAATATTCAACATTTACGATTGACGTCTTTATGCAACATAACATTTAGTTACTACTAGTTAGATTTATTATGCCCGGCGACCCCGCACCGCGCCGCACAGACGGGTGAAGTGACTTGCTCAGGGTCACACAGTGTCAGTCCCAGGACTTGAACCCACGAACAAAGGGTTGAAAGTGCAGAGCCCTAACCGCAATGCTTGCACATCTATAACGTATATATTAATTGACTAAACGTGTCAATTCTTTGAAAAGCTAAACATTTAACATTTAGGACCTGGGTCAGTTACATCATATTGGGCCACCTTACCTTTCACAGTTTGGTGAAAAGACAGATACGTTTTTTTAAGATGCAGTGGAGTTTTTTTCTGTAGAGTTTAACAATTTTGACCCGTGCAGGACCAAAATGTGGAATATTTATTTTTTCAAATAATGGATCAGTCTGTAATGATGCCAATTAATGTACACGCTGTAGAATATTTTGCCTTGCTGTTATTGTAGAATAAGAAGCTGCTTTGCAAAAGCTGTGTGAATAAGTAGCTGACTGCAAGCTTATACTGGGAGTAGCTAGGAGTGAATAAAATGCCAGCCGAATCCGTACCTAACTTCAGCCCTGTGATCATTTCAGAATTAAGGGAAAATACTGGTAAAAAATATTAACACCAAGCCCTTTCACAAACATACAGTGACGTGCAAAAGTATTCAATCCCTTTAAAAGTCATTCTAATTTTCTGCATGACAAAAGATTTGTCCACATATTTATCCATTTGGTATTTTTAAAGTGAACTCTTGTGTTGTAACAAAACGTTATCAAACTCCAAATAACTGAAGAAAAACTCCAAAGTGATTGTTTGCCTAAGCATTCAAGCCCAACACTTTGTCAAGAACCTTTTTGCTGCAGTAACAGCCTTCATTCTTTTGAAGTATGTATATATGCCCCAGTTCTGCACATTGCTCATGCGTGATTCTTCCCTATTCTTCTTGGCATGATTTGTAGGTACCCTCTATGTTGGTGGGATGGTATCTCTGAACAGCAGTTTTCAAACAATGGCCCAGATTCTCAACAGGGTTAATATCAGACCTTTTACTTGGCCATTCCAGAACATTCACCTGTCTGTTTTTGAGCCATCCCAGTGTCACTTTGGTCTAATGCTTAGGGTCATTGTCATCTTGAAAGATTAATCTTCTCCCGAGCTTTAAATTCATAGCAGACTGGAACGAGTTCTCCTGCAATATTGTGTGGTATTTGGGCCCATCTATTGTCCCTTCAACTCTGACAAGATTCTCAGTCCCAGCACATGAAAAACATCCCCATAGCAAGATGCTGCCACCATATTCCACTGTAGGTCTGGTGTTTCTTGTGACATGGGCAGTGTTTGTTTTACACCACACATTCTGTACCTCTTTGAAGTCTGAGAAAAAAGTTCTATTTTGGTTTCATTTGACCATAAACCCTTCTCCCCACATTTAACTGGAAAAACGCCATATGTGCTTTTATGTGGACCATCTTAAGGAATGGCTTCTTTCTAGCCACCCTCCTGTACAGGCCTGTTTAATGGAGAGCTCTTGCAAATGTGGACCCCTGCACCTTCACTCCAGTTTCAGGCAAAAAGCATTGTAAACATCTGAAAGTGAAGGTTGGATTTTTAGTTTCCTCTCTCTCCAGTTGATAACTCTGATGTTCAGTCTTGAGGGATGGCCTGCTCTAGTAAGAGTCTGGGTGCTGTGATGAACCTTCCACTTTCTGATGATGGATCCAGCAGTGCGCAATGGGACATTCAAACTCTTGATATTTTTATAATTATTTCCTGCTACCTTGTGCATTTCAATAACTTTGTTTCTCACATCAGCAGAATGCACCTCTCTCTTCATTTTTTCAGTGACTGTCCACCAAAGACTACGGCCCCTACGAAGGGGGCTTTTTATATCCAGAGAGATAGTAGCACCTCATTATGTTTAATTATGACTGTCAACTGTCTGCCACCTTTGTAATTAATTTGTCATTGGTGTAAATCTGCAGCTTCCAAAGCACAGAGGTGTAAACACTTATGTAAACACTAACTTTGGAGATTTTCTTCTTCAATTAAATGTCTACATAAAATAGTTTATTTTGACTTTGGAAATGTTTTGTTACAGCATAAGAAAAAATACGGAATAATTAAATGTGTACAAATATTTTGTCTTGCATAAAATTATGACAACTTTCAAGGGGACTGAATACTTTTGCACGTCACAGTATGTTTGTGAAAGGGTTTGGTGGTAATTATTTTTAAGTTAGGTGCACATTCAGCTGCCTTTTTATTCCCTTCTAGCTATATCCAGTATAAGCTTGCAGTCAGCTACTTATTCACAAACCAGCTTCTTCTTCTATATTAACAGCAAGGCAAAATATTCTACAGTGTGTACATTAATCCGCAAACTGATCCATTATTTGAAAAAATAAATATTCCAGATTTTCAACCAAAACTTGAACGGGTTGAAAATGTTAAACTCAACTTTAACAATGGAATCTATCCTGGACAAGTTTATATTATGCCAATTATACACGTTGTAGATGTGCAAGCATTGTGGCGTAGTATTTAAGACTGCACTTTTAAACTGAGTTCGTGGGTTCAAGTCCTGATAATGACACTATGTGACCATAAACAAGTCACTTCACCTGTCTGTGCGGTGCGGGGGGCACTGGGTAAGGTGACCAGAATTTTTTGGGCCAATGCGGGAACGAGGACATTTGGGGAGGGGCTAGAGGAGCGTAGACTACATACAGAGCGAAAGTTTATCACATGATATTCAAAAAAGTGAACCAGCTGAATGCGGGGACGAAATCTTAAACCGGGGACAAAACGGGGACATGTTTCGGAGTGGGGACAGTTGTCCGAAAACGGGGACTGTCCCAGGAAAACGGGGACGGATGGTCACCTTAGCAATGGGCGAATCTAACCAGTAGTATCTAAATGTTATATGTTGGATAAAGGCGTTAGTAAATGTTGAATATTTTGCCTTCAGAATGAATAACTGGTTTCAAAAGTTGTGTGAAAAAGTACTGTGGCTGGGTGCGAGCAAACATGATCCTGGAAGCAAATAATAAGACGGCCCAATACGTACCTAACTTCAGCCTTGTGTTCATTACAGACTCAAGGGTAGATTCTGTTAAATAGTAATAATTACTACCACGTCGTTTCGCAAACGTATTGTGCGGGAAAAAATATATAGTACCGTTTAAACACAGATGTGTCTCCTAGCCACTTGTCTTTACACTCCATGACTCTACCGGCCCTTGAGTGCCTGTTTCTTGCCCCGCCCATTTCTTCTGAAGATCACGTGAACAACCAATATGCTGTAGTTCACGCGCAGAACCGACATAGTTCATATAGAGAGTTGTGATAGTGTGCGCACGCATAACCAATACGTTTCATACGCGAAACCGACATAGTGCACACATACAACCAATAGAGTTCAAGCGCAAAATCGACAGTTCACCCACATGAAACCAGTATAAGACGTGCATGAAACCAATATAGTGCATATGCAAATCCATCGTTAGACCGACACAGAACACAAGCCAATATAGTTCATACGCAAACCGATTACATGCAAGCGTAAACCAATGCAGTTCACTCACAAACCAATAACAAATCGTACTGGAACCAGTGATATACACACGCAAATCAATATAGTTCATATGCAAACCAGTGGTATGCACGTACAAACGGATATAGTTCACGCACAAACCTATAATATACGGACACGAACCAGTATAGTTCATATGAATGAAACCAGCATTGTACGCACGCAAACCAATTAAGTATGCATGCAAACCGATAGTAAATATTCCTAAACCAATAGTGTTCACACGTAAACCAATAGATTACACACAGAAATATATGATTTATGGCCTGTTTCGCCCCTCATAGGACTAAAGCCGCGCCTTTGGACCAATTCTCCTAAATGGCGTCACCGGTAAGTAAACTGAGTTTACTCTGACTTTTTTGTATTGTGGACAGGGAGATGATATTCAGTAAAACTTTCAAAGTGCTGTGCAGGAGGAAGAAAAGACCGATAATCAGTCGTCTGAACTAATCCATTACTCATCGATTCAGTTTTGGGTTTCAGGGCTCGGAACCTGAGCTTCTTTGGTTGGCACCGGTGGGTGGGCGACGGCGCAACTGTCGTCTCGGAGTTATCGAGGAAAAGAAAGAACGAAGAACGGGGGAAAGGGCGGCACGAACTGTAGAAATCCACGAATAAGTACAGACAAGCAAAATAGGAATGGAGAAGTAGTTCATTGACATCTGAATGCGGGTTTTCATTGATAATCAGAATTTTTAAAATGACTTGGTGAGAAGCATCGCGGGAGGGACATCAGTCAGTTTTCTGAACTCTTAAACGGGCACAAAGCAGAGTTCTGGACGGGACAGTGCAGGGCGTGCTTATTCAAACTGGACCGGTTTTATGGCCCCAATCCACCTAACAAACATGTCTTTGAAGTGTAGGAAGCGGTCCGTGTGGACACTGGAAGAGCATCCAGACCTTATAAAAATGGCACAGCTCCAGGGAATGGTCCAGCGCCCAAACTCAATGAAAGGGCTGCACTGTCTGGTAAACTTCTCTAGGAATATACAGTGGAGATTAGGACTTCTAGTGAACTACCTGAGACTTACCTACTGAGCCAGAACCGTCATTTTTACAGAAGGAAAGAGAGAGATAAGAGTGTGAGTGTGAGTAGAGTAGAGAAGAGAAGAGGTGCGCAAATGACAGCAAATTATCCAAGTGCATTATAAATGAAAAAGGGTTGAGTGTAAAGAAAAGGAGAAATAATGAAAAATAGAAAGTTACATGAAAATTTGATTTGGGTCAAGCAGTTTAGTTTTGTATGAAATCTTAATGTAAATAGATTTAATTTGTGAAGTTATATGAAAATATACATAATCTAGTAAACATTCTTCTATTTTCTAGTCTGTTTATATGAAGTAATTAAAAATATAATTCATTTTGAGTCTTCGTGTACTTCCACTGTACATGCATAAAAAATCTGTTTCTAAAAATGCTAGATTTAGTTCCTGTAACCAATAAAATAGTCTTGGCAACTCTTGACAGTGATGGTTGCTATAATAAAGGACTTTAATGAATAATAATGAAATGATATTCTCACTTGTGCTGTTGTGTATGTGCATGTGACACAGGCCAGGAATGTGTTTCCTTTGCCACTACCGCATCAGCATGTGCTTGGACTTTGTACATCTTTGTAACCTTACAGTCCACCTAAGGTTTTATATTTAAAATGCAATGGAAAATTTTACGAAACAACTGAAATGAAAACATTTTATTTATATATAATATTGTAATACGTGACACAGTATTTAGTTGTGCTCCTTCACTGTACCCAGTCTTGGTCCAGTTACCATCTGTGTGGTGTCTGAATGTTCTGCTCTTGGTTTTTTCCTCCAGTTATTCAGATTTTCCTCCCTTATTCCAAAGACTTGTTAGGCTGATTGGCAATTCTAATTTGGCCCAGTATAACTAAGTGTATGTGTATGTGTTGTAAGAAGGACGCTATATAGCGCCCGACCCGACACAGATTGGACACGGGAGGCACATCTAAAATAAATAAACTATTTATTTTCTTCCCCTGTGGGCGCACGTCTTCCCCGTGTCTCACAGGCACAACGTAGTCCCAAAATACAAAAAAAACCACCCCAAATCACACTCTTCTTCCCACTCCTCCCAGGGCAGCGTCACCCTCCTCCTCCTGACTCTGGCACTGAGTGGTGGTCGTTGGCTCCTTTTATCGTTCACCCGGAAGTGCTCCAGGTGCTTGATGACCGAGTTCCGGCTGCACCTCCGGGTGTGATGAATATGCTGCCTAAACGGACTCAAGAGTCCCAAACACAACAGCCCCTGGCGGGGCCTGTGGGACCCAACAGGGCTGCACTCAACTCCAATTCCCATGGAGCCCTGTGGGAAACTGAGGCATTGCTCCAACCCAGGGGTCGGCCATTAGCGTCCAGGGGAGGTATTGCACTGTCCTGGGCTGCTCCCCCTGGATATAGTGTGCAGGGGTGTCCCAACCGGGCATGGACCCCTGCCACAGTGTGAGTGTACCCTGAGATGGTTTTACTTATCAACTTATGCCCAGTACTGCTGGAATAAGCACTGGCTCTCCATGAGCAAGTTAGGAAAAGACGGATGGACAATATTAATTGAAGAAATGCAAATCAATGCACAGCCAGTGAAGACAAAACAATTTCTTCACAAAAAAGTAAAAGAGTTAAAACTGTCCATGCACACTGTGCACTCTGTCTAATACACATCAGTACAATATCATTACTTTGCTTGTGTTTTTTACTTAAACCTTAGTTGTGCAGTGTTGAACTTCAAAATTGAGAGTAAATGACAGTAAGTTTGTATTGTGGTCAAAGAGGCAAGAACTACGACACCTAGATAGCATGAAATTGGGCAGATCATTCACACATGGGAGTTTAGCTCTCGCACATGAGAGTGAACAAAGGACGTCCCAGAAATGTTCTTATGTTTTCCATTCAACACTACACAACGCCTCCGTTAGTAATTGAGGCAGCATGACAACAAAGAAGCACATCATTTATTAGTAAAATGTATAAAATAAATACAAAGCAAGCCATTAAAATTTAGCATGATTAAAAATATTTGTGCTCTCAGAAATTCTTAATTCATATATCCATTAAAATACTGAAAAATGATGCATCTGCATATGACCTCCACACATTAAAAAAAGTTACATGAATCAATAGACAACATCCTCCATGTTTTATCAATAAGATCTTTTAATTTTGATGGAGTTAGGATGTAGACTTCTAAATAATAAAATTCACAAATAGAAAATTGTAAAAACAGTCGAATCCAGCATCTCCAATGCATGTGTCCTAATAAGAGCTAAGGAATTGTTATGGAGGGTGCCAGGAGTGTGAGAAACTGCATGTGATTCATGGAAATCATCAGCGAATCAGTTATTACTGGCTACACAGTAAGAGTAAGGTGACTGTAAATGATAAATTAATCGATTTCCGCATATCTACTACCAATTAAGAGTTATCATAACATATTTATTTCATAAATTACTCAGCCATCAGTAGCTCTCAATAAAATATAAAGGAAACAGAATAACTTAATTTGTATAGCTTTGTTTCTTGTTATCGTTTTAAAATAATGAACAATAAATCTCTTTAAGAGTAATTTTTGATGAATACAATGTAATATCTTCTAAATGGGAAGAATTGTAAAAATAATCACAAGTACCCTAAAGGAACATTAACCAGTTTCCTGTATAAGGTTTTTTGTTTGTTATGCTGGAAAGGAAAACATTCTTGTCTCTTCTCTTATGGATTTTATTTTCAGTTGAGCCTTTAATTGCAAGGCATTATTTAAATATTTAGGTTAATTTAAGATATGTGTTATGGTTTTTAAAATAAATGTCCATTCGTCTATCCATCCGTTTTCTGGTTCTGCTTAACATGATTTGGAGTTGTGGGGGACAAAGCTGTAGTTCTCTTAAATCAATGGTGCCTAGGTGTTAAAAGGCAGATCTGAACAAAGATCATTATCTGCATCATCAGTTGTTTTTCTAAATTTTAAAACCGCTGGCATATTTTCCGTGACTACTTGGTTGAGAATTATCCTGCTTTGAAGTTGTGTACTTGTGCTTCTCTCAGTTGCTTATTGTTTGACCGTTTTATCAAGTGCTGGGAATTGAAGATGAAAGCTAGCCACAGTCTTCCTATTCTGTTATAATTATACTCTAAGTGAAAGATTTCATTTCTTTCATGAAAAGGCTAGTGTGAGTGAATGTGTGATGCCATGCACTGAGTGAGTCAGAGTTGCTGCCTTAACTCGTCATCATTCACTTTCTGACTGCCTGCCAGATCCCAGCTAAGTAAAATTGAAAACATGAGGACGGCCATGTTGTTCTCATTATAGCATACGTTTGCCCACACAGTCATGTATACATCAGCCTCAAACTGAGAAGTCCATACACAAGTCAGGCACCGGAAATGTTGTTACATTAGCACTTGAAGAAGCTGAAAATAAAAAAAAAAAAAAAAAAAAAAAGCAATTCATGTATAGAGCAGTGATTTAAAGAAATAATCAGTTGTATTGCAGCTAAAATATATTATAGCATATCAGCTGAGCTAAGGGTTTGTGTTATTCCAGCCATGAGAATATAATAAATGAGAAAGATCACCATTTCAAAAGTAGAGTTTTTGAATATACTGAATGCTCAGAAACTGATGAAATGAAATAAACAAGAAATTGCTTTATGTTGTATTAAATGTACCCTCCAAATCAACAAGCTAATTAAAAGGGCAAGCGCAGTCATGGGACATACTCTGGAGGTGGTGATAAAGGAGAGAATTAAAACAAAACTGAGTGCTATTATGAACAATGCAGCACATCCCCTCTCTGCTCTCTGTCACACTAACACTGAGGACTTTCAGCCAGCAAATCATTCAGCAAAAGTGTGACAGGAAACACTACTGGGGCTCATTTATACCAACAGCAATACACCTGCATAATGTCTCACTGGGACTGGGACTACCAAGTCAGACATTTTCTTTCTCTCTATTATAAAAAAATCTTGCAAGGCTGGAAGGAGACGAGATGTGATTTTCTTGGAGAGACACTTATACATCCTGCGAGACGAGTTCATGCCTGGGGCAGGAAATAAAGGACAAAGAGTAGATGACAAAATAGAATGTCGTAAACAATTAAAAAATTTTGGTGCGGTACACATGCACAGCAGATTAGAGATAATGGAAGTACGAAAATTTGAAAGTCTCAAAAAAAGGATAGGAAAGATCGTATTAGCTCAAACAAATGCAAATTATTACTCAGTGAAATAACAGAACAGCGAAGAGAGATCAAATATATTGTTCTGATTTAAACTTTAAGTCGGAGACTTGTAGATTGTCTAATTCGTGTTGCCAGTGAGAATTAACAGATTCCAAAAACGTTAGCACGGTATGAAGTCCTGTGAGACGGAGACTTTTAACATGCGATTCTTTCAAGTCACGCCCTACTTATAACTATTTTCAAACAAGACCATGGTCATCTAACCTCAGTTCTGTGAATGCTTTTGTCACACACATTTCCTGTGCTCTCAGCTCTTATAAATTTTATCAGGACAATAATTTTATACGTTCAAGATGACATGTCAACGATTAAGTGAAGAAGAAAGAGCATGGACAAACATTCGAAAAAGTCATTTTGTTTATTAGAGAGAAAGAAACGATATTCACTCACAGGCAGTTATACGTTGCGTTGTCACAATGCAAGTCCAAACACGGAATCAAAATTCAATGAGATCTTGAAGAAAAGTTAATTCCAAATATTGTTTTTACTAACGTAACTAAACCCTGAATTGGATTAAGTGGGCTAATGGATTCTGCTTTAACTTAATTCTTGTATTCCATTTTTGTAACTAATTCTGATTTAAGGTAATCATTTGCATATTATGGAGAGTAGGAGACTTATGGATGGCAATTGAGATGCTTTAGAGAGCTTTTCCTTTAAACCACTATATATTTTACCAGTAGCACTACTACTACTACTACTACTAATAAATCAGTATACTGAATACTGTAGGTTTATCCTGACTTTGCTTGGTTTCAGAAAAGGTCCAATTAAACTAGTCATTTTTTATGTTTTTCTTTAAGGAACGCACAGAACTGGAAAATGCGATTGTCATGCTGGTTACAGAGTTTCACGATGCAGCTAAGACCAACACAGCAACCTTGCAGAGCAACGAGTTTAAAAGCTTAGTTTCCAAGCAACTTTCCAGACTAGTAAAGGTGGGTAATTATGGAATTGTAAAAAAGGAGGAAATACTTGTGGTGGTACTCAGTGATATGCTTGTAAGGTGGTATACTGCACTCCAAGTTGTTCTTCAGAATTGTTTGAGGAACTACACATTAATGATTAATTATCTCATGTTGCCCGTTTTTTAGAGCTATGGACATTTCTGAAACAGTGGTAGAATTTCAGAATTTTTGTGTAATACACATGCTGCTGGTTGTTCCATGACTAATACAGCATTAATGTCAAATAACATCTGGATCACAGAGTAGGGCTGCTTGAGTTTGGAAAAATATCTGAGTGCAATATTTTTGACCAATATTGTGATTGCCATTTAAATGACCATTATTTTCTTTTTCTAGCTTTACTTGTTCATACATGAAAAGAACAAGATGAAAGTTTGCAGGTGTTTCAATTATTGAAATAGTACTGTTATAGAAGTATTTCACCTGTTGTTACAAGAGAACAATAAAATTCAGAAAACAATTTAAAATATACGTAAAAGGAATAATTATTAGAACTTGAACCAATAAAACCTCTAACAGGAGAAGACACCCGTAAAAGTTTGTGGAAAAAATAATAAACATTTCCATTCAGAATGTGAATAATGATCATGACATTGAGATCAATACTGTAATATGAAATGCTTTTGCGATATAAACTTCATAATGAATAAATCATTAAAGAGGTGCTGCAAAAAAAATAAAATAAAAAAACAAACAAACACCCTTTTCCCTAAAATACTGACTGTATTATATAATTTGAAAAGTGCTTTAGTACAGGCCACAGGCTTTTTTCTAGTGGTAGGAAACTTCAATTCTGGCAATTCTGGCCACAGCGTGACAGCCAAAATTACAGGTAGGACTGAAGAAGCCATTGGTACTACCAGTGCAGTTCCTGGTGGGCTTCTGCTGTTGGGTCACAAACTTTGATAATGAGTAATGAAAATGAGCAAACAAGAAAGAGACGTAACATGACTGTCCACTCTGCAGCTTCGGTGCATGCTCATCCTCCTCTCCAATTACATGATCCTACAAACCTCTTGGTACATCTACCTCCAAACTAATGTAAGCGTCAAAGCTGCAAAGCAAATAATAAGGAAATGCAAGACATGGATGAGAGGAGAAATGAGAAGGTGGAAAAAAATCTTCAAATAATGAGCATGCAATGATGACATTCTTTATGATATGCATAGGTTACAGTAATTAAAATTATAGCTCTTGCAGTTTGAAAATTGTATAATAATAACAATTAATTATAATATATAATGATATAATAATTATATATAGCTCTTGCTACTCAAAGTGATTTACATAGACAAAGGAGAACCATTTTAACTACTATCAATGTGTAGCTCCCACCTGGATGATGCATCGGCAGCCATTATTGCACCAGTGCACTCTTCACACATTAACTCTTAGATGCTGAAGGTTGAGAAAGATAGCCAGGGGATGATTAGGGGGCCAGAATGAATGAGGCCATGATGGGCAATTTACCCAGGACATCAGGGTAACTCTACACTTTTTGAAAGATGCTCAGGGATCTTTAATTACCACAGAGTCAGGACTTCGATTTTACATCATATTCGAAGGACAGCACCATATTTACCACACAGTGTTCCCATCACTGGACTGGGACATTGGGATCCACACATAATTGTCCAGTATTGTTCTCTAAGCACTTAATCCTGAGCAGGAAAGTTGGGGGCTGGAGCCTATCCCATCTAGCACAGGGCACAAGACAGGAACAACTCCCCTAGACAGGGCGCCTGACTATCGCAGAGCAAC
The DNA here is from genome assembly GCA_026402145.1 of Polypterus bichir lapradei. Lineage (NCBI taxonomy): Eukaryota > Metazoa > Chordata > Cladistia > Polypteriformes > Polypteridae > Polypterus > Polypterus bichir. Next base: position 19,539 of record JANRMT010043133.1, read on the forward strand.
ACTCTCTCACACACACTCATACACCCAGTACGGGCTGTTCAGCATCACCAATCCACCTAACCTGCATATCTTTGGACTGTGGGAGGAAACTGGAGCACCCGGAGGAAACCAATATAAACACGGGGAGAACCTGCAAATTTCATGCAATGTTTTACTGCTAAAGTTACACTTTATGTGAAGAAAGAGATATGCTGAACACATCAGATTTTCTGTGTAACTATAGTCATTATAAATACAACTTAGCAGCTATGGTGCTGAAGTGAATTCTGAGGGATTGAGAAACCAAATCTTTTACGTTTCTGTCCATAGGAGTCAGATGACCAGAAGATTCTAGCGGAACTAATGACAAAGATGAAAGTCAAAGACCAGGAAAATATTACTTTTGGAGAATTCTGGGTACTTGTCCAGCTACTGGCCACACAGGTCTATAGTGAGAAGACTGAAGACTGCAAGTGCAAGCTGCTGTGAGCTCTTTGTTATTAGAAAGGATATTAGAAGTAAAAGATAATGTCTTGAAACTTTCTTTCACCTGTAAAAATTAGATTTTGCCTCAGAATTTACATTTAATAACTTAATGTGTACATGCAGAATCATTTTAAAGGCTTTTAAAAAAAATGGACCTTTGACATATACTCCAAAAACATTCAATAAAAAATGTAAGTCTTGAGATTCTGTTTTGAATCAAACAGTGAAATTCTTAAGCTTTTTTGTAAATATATAAAATTGAACGGGTGATGTTACTTCATATCCTTTGAAGCAATAAATTAAGGTTTGAGCTCTAGACTTGAGAAAAATAACATTTTGAAAAAAAAAAAAGTTTAAGTGCCATCAACTTCGACACAGACTTCAGCAAATGCAAACAGCAAAACGGCCCAACACCATTTCTCCATTGTTCTAAATGCAAAGCTATGCCAACAAGTGACTTGATGACCACTGCTTATAAAGTGATCTTGTAAAGTGGCCAAGATATTAATCGATATAACTAAAAAATCTTGAAGATAATATTTTCATTTCAGATGTCGGTAGGGAAAAGACTTTCATTTTCAGTAGGATGTAACATGCTGTGTGAACAGTGTAGTTTAGGAGTAATTTCTGGAGGATTTGTAGGAGTTATAGTCTGAAAAAGGAGGATCATTGCTTAAAATTTAACATAGTAAGTAAACTTTTATAGCATAAACAGCTTACCGCACCAGTTACAACGGAATCATTCCAAAGTTGGAAACTGTATCGAAGAAGTTTAGCTCATCAGCTTTATTAACATCAGGTAAATATGTGACATTCTGTTCTTTCATTGTATTTCTTGACAGTTATTTGTTTATACTGCAGGAAGGTGTTTATCTTGAACTCAACAGTACAACCATTTATTCTGCTCTAATTACAGATTTGTAGTGGATTTCCAGACTGTCTATATTGAAATTAGCACTTCATATTTAAATTATGGGCAAACAGTGCAGTTTGTCAAAAAAAGTATTCGTCTATTAGACTTAACACACAGCCTCCTTACAATTTTAAAAGACAAGCCAATAAAACAGGTTCAGATATTTTGGGGGAGCCCCTTTTGGACCACTGTCACAACCTGGAGAGGATGCTACAGGACAGGAGCAGTGCTATGAGACTTTCACAACAGGACAGAAACTTGCAGTGGCAATGGTAGTCACCGTGACAGTGATTTACCAGAGCTGCCTAAGCCATTAAATAAGAGTGGGGTGTCTAGGATTTCAAGCATTTCTTGGGCCATTAGAGGGAACTCTAGGAGTACAGTGCCAGGTTTTGTAGAGAGTGTTCATGATGACCCTTTAGATATTCTGACGATGAGGTATAAAAGACACTTTCATTCAGTCACCTGTATTGTAGGCACAAGCTTACGACTGGCAGGAGAATGAGATCCAGGAAGCTGTGATATATTTGAGTAACTACATATGTTTATCCCTTGTTGAATCCTTTTTTTTTTTAAATAAAAGTATTATTTCTTGGAATTGTGGTCTTCTCGGCATCTTTCTGGGTTTTGGGTCACATGTAAACAGCCCCTGTTTATTCATAATATATAATTTTTCTACAAAGCAGATTATTTGTAACTAATTTCAGTGGTCTTGTATGCATTTCTGTGGTTTCCATGGTTTCCTTTTTCTACTGGGATATCTATGTCTACCACATGATCATAATGCATGTTGCTGATATTTGGCAAATAATCGTTAGAAGCAACATATATTCTGAAAGCTTGCATACATGCATACATACACACACATATAGGTATATGAATGTACTTATTGTCAAAGATCAATAAGGTAGTACCACCAATATGAATTTGCTTTATAAGGAGTTGGGCCAGAAAGTACCATTAGAACAACTTATAAATGTTATGATCTGACATGTACTGTAAGTGTATGAAATTCTTCAGGTGGAATGCAGTGTTCTTTCACGGGTGATCAGCTAGAGAGTCACGTGTGCTTTGTGCTGACGTGTGCTTTGCAAACGCTAGAGTCTGTTGAGAGTTGTTGGTTTGTTCTGTGGTGTGAGATTTAAATAAAAAAAAAATACATTTTGCTCTTAAAAACTTGGGTTTTGGTTGCCGCTAAGGAGCCGTGTGGGAATTTTTAAAGCTTTTTTTCCCTTTAGAAGGGTTTTTTTTTTGCTTTTTTTTCGCCCGCACAAGAGCAAAAGTAGCTGGGTGTTTGGAAGTGCGCTTGGAAAAGTTATTTGTACTTGTACCTGTCTTGTTATCTGTATTTGAATTAGCATCGAGGCGGCAGGGTAGAAAGCAGCAGTAACTGATATCGGCATTTGTAAATAAATAACCGCGTCGTCGTAACAGCAATTCCTTAGTTTAAAGGAAAAGAATAAAAAGGCCGCGGCTGACTTCAAAACAGTAAAAGGTAGAAGCTCTGCAGTGCGCAGGTAAACGGCCAGCGTTGACGCCGATCAGGCACAAGGAGCAGTAGGAGCAAATAAGGTAGTAAAGTTTTATTTACTGTATTTGTTTATTTTAGATTAAACAGCCCTTAGCGGTCCAGAGGTAGAACAGTTAAGTGGGCGACAGCGTATTGGTTCATTAATACGGGGGAATACAAACAGTGCGAGTGGAGAGCTTATCAGTAAGAGGAGCGCAAAGTCAGGAGAAGAGGCAGAGAAAAGTAAGTTAACCTCATAGACAAATAGCAGGCAGCTGAGAGGGACAACAGTACAGGAGCTTAAGGAGATAAGGTGTAAAATATCTGTAGCAGATCATAGTGTTACCATTTAAGTTAATGAGCAGCTGAAAAAAGAAGAAATTTAATTTTAAGAAAAAAAAAAAAAAAGTTAAGGCAGTTTAGTAATCCCAAGTCAAATTTTAATAATGAGGCCAGTGCAATGCAAGTCCTGTTGGATGTTGGACTTTTTAGATGATGGTTTGGAAGAGCCAGTTGTCTATGAGGGCTACATCTGCAAGAGATGCCAGCTGATCCATCACCTCGAGCTCAGGGTCGCTGAACTGGAGGAGGAGTTGGCTGACCTGCGTTGTAATAGAGAATTGGTGGACTTGGCCCAGGTGTTCTTTAGAGAGATAGTGTGCACCCCTAAGGTGGCGCGGGAGGAGATTCCAGACCAGACAGGTAGAAATAGGTGGGTCACGGTCACAAGGCGTAAGGTAAAGGGTGCACACTGTCCGGGGGCATCAACCCCAGAATTAGAAGTGTCTAACCGTTATCATGTCCTTGCGGAGCTGGACGGTGACTCTGATAATTCTGAGGTGGTAGGCAGGGTTGAGGAGCCCCAACGGGCCACCTCAAAACCAGTTCCCAGAAAGAGAGAGGTAGTGATAGTTGGGGACTCAATCATTAGGGGGATTGAAGCGCAGGTGTGCTCCAGAGAGAGAGAGTCTCGCACGGTGTGTTGCCTTCCGGGAGCACAGGTGGGAGACCTCCCTGGAAGGGTGGATAGGCTCTTGGCCAGAGCGGGGGCGGATCCAGTTGTCATTGTCCACGTTGGAACAAATGACATACATAAGGGTAGTCTGTCAGTTCTGCGTTCCAAATTCAAAGAGTTAGGTACCAAGCTGAGGAGCAGAACTGACAAGGTAGTCTTCTCCGAAGTTCTGCCTGTGCCACGCGCCAGTCCAGGTAAGATTGAGGAGATTAGAAGGCTTAACGCGTGGCTCAAATCTTGGTGCAGGGTAGAAGGGTATAGGTTTATGGGGCATTGGGACTCCTTTTGGAACAGATGGGACCTGTTCCGCCGTGACGGGTTACATCTGAACCGGAGGGGCACCAATGTATTGGGGAGGCATATGTGTAGGCTAGTCGAGGATTGTTTAAACTAGGGAATGGGGGGGCAGGGAGTTTAGGACAGGCCAGATTTAGATCTATATATGGAAGAACAAACAATGGTGTTGGAAAAAAAAATGCATAGTAATGTAAATTCTAAGCAAACACGTAAATGTAGAAGGATTAACACTTTAAAAATAGCTTGCCTTAAT
>JANRMT010043135.1:0-10080 GCA_026402145.1 Polypterus bichir lapradei
AAAACAGGCCTATGGGGAACATTCTTTATCCCGAGCTCAAGTTTTTCAGGGAGGCCTTCAACTTCGAAAACTAATGAAAACATCGAACGTGTGAACACTCTTGTGAGATCAGGCCGTCGTTTAACATTAAGAATGTTGAGTGAACAATTAAATTTGAACAGATTTACCGTTCCTCAAATTTTGACTGAACATTTGCACATGCGAAAGGTCTGTGCCAAAATGGTGCCGAAAAACCTCACAATTGAGCAGAAGGACAATCGAAAAAAAGCATTCCTGTGGTTCCCCAGCCCCCTTATTCACCTGACCTCAGTCTGTGTGACTTTTTCCTAAACTGAAAAATGTCCTCAAAGGACGTCATTTCGGGACTTTAGAAAACATCCAAAAGATGTAACGGACATGCTGAAGACCATACCGGTTGAAGACTTCCAGCGCTGCTACCAACAGTGGGAACAACGTCTCCATCGGTGTGTAGCTGCCCAAGGGAACTACTTTGAAGGGGATAACATTGATGTTTGAAAAAAATAAAAACTTTGGTAAATAAAAAATCAGTCTCATTACTTTTCTGCCACACCTCGTATATATATATATATATATATATATATATATATATATATATACATACATATATATACATATGCATACATACACACTGTATATATAATTTCATATAGTGACTCTAATACTAACCTTTCTATAGTCATGTAAAACTTTCTGAATCTCTTTCAGCTCTGGATGATCAGGTAAAAAATAGATCTCATGAAGGAAGTCCTGAACTGCAGCGCTGGAAGCACACCGATTTGTTAATTTCAACCATCCAAAATATGAAACATGCATAATAAAAGAATAAAGTAAATATTAAAGAAAACACACCTGTTTTCAACAATGAGGTAATGAAATATAACAGCAGTTTCTTTCGGCTGTGAAGGAATTAGAGGAAGTAATCCAACGATAACATGACTAAGAAGAGGTCCCAAATAAACTTTATCTATGCATCGGACAAAGCAATCCCAGGCTCTGTTAACAGAAAGGATAGACGGAAATTTATTCAGCACAAAAAAAGGAAAACAACACATCTACAATTTTTTAATATCTTAGTGTAATTAATGTATACCTGCTTTCCTATTGTACCAAGAGAGACTTAACATATTTAAAAATCCAAATTTAAGAAAGCACAGTGATCATATGCCTGTAATGTAATCTTTGCCTTTACTCCCACCATTATGACTTGTAGTTCTAATGATTTAACTTTGTAGCTTTTATCTTTCATTAGGTAGTATATATGCAATTCACTGAAAAATATATTTTGTATTGTAACCTACTGCAACAGATTTTAAAAGTACCTTGTGATGACAGTCCCTATAAATTGTTACATAATAAATTTTAATTTATTATTTTCATTGATTACATTACAATGAATAAGACACAAAACAAACATGAATTCAGTGAATGCCATTTACAATACATTTATGTTATATATCAAATATGAACAATAATCCCTATACACAGTAGTCCATTCTACCTTTTGAACTATCAAAAGCTTTTTAATTTAAGTACAACTCATAATTTTATTCAGTAGTGTGTCTGGGTGCCCCCGTGCCTGTATGTACTGCTGACAATGTCTGGGTATGCTCCTAATGAGACGGCAGATGGTGTCCTGGGGGATCTCTTCCCAAACCTGGATCAGGGCATGAGTGAGCTGCTGAACAGTCTCTGGTGCTAGTTGGCAGCGTTGGATGCACAGATACATAATGTTCCAGAGGTTCTCAGTAAGATTCAGGTCTGAAGAACATGCGGGGCAGTCAATGGCATCAGTGCCTTCATCATCCAGGAACTGCCTACACAGCGCTCACCGCACCAGCATAAGGTCTGACAATGGCTCTGATGATTTTATCCTGGTACCTAACAGCAGTCAGGGTACTGTTGTCTAGCACATGGAGGTCTGTGCATCCATTCAAGGATATGCCTTCCAAGACCATCACTGACCCACCGCCAAACCGGTCATGCTGGATGATGTTGCATAACGTTCACCACAGCGTCACCAGACTCTTTCACGTCTGTCACATGTGCTCAGTGTGAACCAGCTCTCATCTGCATACAGAATGGGGTGCCAGTGGTGTTCTCTGGCCAATGAAGCTGCACAGTTATGGGATGTGATCATAGGTCCCACTAGAGGGTGTCAGGTCCGCATGCCACCCTCATGGATTCTCTTTCTGACAGTTTGGTAAAAACATGCACACCAGCAGCCAGCTGAAGGTCATTTTGCAGGGCTCTGGCAGTGCTCCTCCTGTTCCTCCTTGCGCAAAGCAGCAGATACTGGTCCTGCTGCTGGGTTGATGCCCTTCTACAGCCCTGTCCAGCTCTCCTCATGTAATTTCCCATCTCTCGGTAACTCCTCCATGCTCTTAATACTGTGCTGGGAGACACAGCAAATCTTCTTGTGACAGCACATATGAATGTACCATCCTGGAGGAGCTGGACTACCTGTGCGACCTGAATGGGCAGCAGGTACTGCCTCATGCTACCAGTAGTGGCATGAACACTAGCAAAACACAAAATTAGACGACAATCATGCAGGAAGAATAAGGAGAGAGTAATTTCCTGTGGCCACCACCTGCAAAACCATTCCCTTTCTGGGGATTGTCTTGCTGTTTTCTCTCCAGTACACCTGTTATCATTTTAATTTGCACCAAGGATGTGAAGCTGATTCACAATTACTTAAGCTTCCTAACTGGAGAGACTGATATCTCTAAAGCTTAATTGACTTATTGTTAGACTGTGATCACTAAGTGTTCCCTTCATTTTTTGAGCACCGTATATTTTGTCCATGCTGCTTTCAATTCATGACCTGAGAATCTAATTAAAAGGACCTGCTCCAGTTATTTGAAATGTTGCAAGATATTCATAAGAAATCAACTTCAGTTTATTCTGACATGCAAGACTACACCTGGTTTTGAAATTCAAGTTGATTCTAAAGCCCCAGTGGATTAATTGTCTATGGCAGTGATACTATGGATCAGTAATATAGAACATTTTGTTATCAGCATGAAATAGATACATTTTACTAAGTCTTAGCCTTAGAATTCTCTTAATATTTGGCTATTTGTGTCGGAGAATAGAAAAAGATATTAAGTGTAACATAACTCTAGAATAAACAGAAGTTCTCACTTGCAACAAAGCTGAGGGAAGTCATCTTTGTATCTTAGTGCTGTTCTCAATGTAGTCATCATCTTGACTCTCACAGAACTAATGTGTTTTGGGCCCATGAGTGTCATCAAAGATACCAAGCTGTTTAAAGCCTGTAGATGACAAAAAGAGGCCAAGTGCATAACCTTAAAATCATTAAAGTAATTCATTAATACAGTATATATGGTAATGATTATATTTACCATTTTTTTCTTTTCTTTCTCTCCAACACTAGAGCTCAGAAGATGCATGTTGAAAAAAGCCAAAATACCTAAAAGCTTGGGCTGGAGATAATCGGCCTGTGGAGAGCACATTAGCAAGTCATATTTCTATAGATATATTTTTTAAAGCACTATTCTATTCAGTATTTCTTTGTCTCACTACGAAAATAAGAATTAAGTTTTAGATTACACTATTTACATTCGAGTAACTTTGTGACTAAGACAGCATAAAGTAATCATGTCATGAATTTACAAAGAATACAAGAAATGTGTTTTATAGAAAATAACTGTAATGTTGTAAGCAGTAAGTACATAATATATATGGTTACCTAATAACAGTAATGGCTCCAAGGTAAAAGTGAACAGTAAGGCAATCTATTGTAAAACACACTCTTAAACTTAACACTCGCATATGGATAATGCAGAATTGCACGCAAGACTAACATCCATGTCTTTGAGGGGAAAACCAGAGTACTTAGTAAATCACACAGACACCGTGAGAATATCTTTGAGGCAGCGATGCTAACAGCTAACCACTGACCTTATGTGTGCCTATAAATAAATTAAAAAATGAATAAATTGTCACACATGTGCGTCAATGGATCATCCTCCAAGCTCTTCTGAGGTATGTACTACCACCCCAGGTCAAGAGGGGTTGCTGGTGCTAACCTTATCCTCTTTTATTCCTTTTACAGTGCCAAGAAAACAGTGAGGACAATTGACGCCTCCGCTGCATATCCTATGGTTCCCAGAAGGAGGCATCACTTGTTATGAGTACGCACAGCAGAACAGAACTCCTTCCCACAGTGACTATAACAGGCTTTGTTAGCCAAGAAAAGTTCCCAAGTCAAAGACCCTGATTCTCATTTGTTTTGGTGCTATCTAGAACCCCTTTTGTTTATTCTTCGATTAAACAGGGATGACTGGGTTGGTGCCCCAACATTTCAGCTTGTGGACCTGCAATTCCTTCCATCAACCACAATATATACAACGCAAAGTTGACTCACTTACTCATATCCCGTTTAATTAAAAATTTGAAATTTGGCAAGATGGTATATTTAGTTCAGTATGTATCCACTAAGAAAGGACATTTCAATATATCAATATTTAGGAGCAAACCACCCCACAAAATAAAAACTCAGAAGTCTCAGAAATGCTTTGAATGAAATTAGGTGACATTAAAAAAAAAAAAAAACTTAACTGAAATGTGTTTTTTTATTTGTTGACATTTGTCGTTAACAATGCTCTATGAAGTGGGACATTTAATTCACTGTGTACCCTTTTTGTCACTGCACTGACACTGCACAGCAATCACACAGAAAAATGGTGTGTGCCAGTTTATGCACATGAAGGCTGTCAATAGAAGCAAAGCAAAAACAGAAACAATGAGTGAAGCTCAAAGAATAGGCATGTAGCAAATCTATACTAATAAAAGGCAAAGCCCTCACTGACTGACTGACTGACTGACTCATTCCTTACAGCTTGCTTACAAAAGTTAGGCAGGTTTCACACTGACTGACTGACTGACTGACTCACTAACTCACTAACTCATCACTAATTCTCCAACTTCCCGTGTAGGTAGAGGGCTGAAATTTGGCAGGCTCATTCCTTACAGCTTACTTACAAAAGTTAGGCAACGGTCATAACTGGAACCTACTTACGTACATATATACGGCCATAGCCCGCAGCTCGGTCGCCGTGTGAGGCGGAGTTGCGCCACTCATCATCACGTCTCCCACGTAATTGAGTGCCTGCCCATATAAGGCCGTCCGTCAGCAGCAATCCAATAGACACGCTGCTGCTAAATATTCGCGGGTGAAGGACAATGCTTATGCAAACGAAGATGAGATGGTCAGGGATAGACTAGTGTTTGGCACAAACTCAGCGAAAATGCGAGAGAAACTTTTAAGTGCCAAGTCTTAGCTAACATTAAATAAAGCCGTGGACATCGCAAGATCGCAAGAGATAGCACAAGCACAGCTGAGAACCTTCGATGCATATACTCCGAGCAGCTCACGTGAACTGACTGTGAATGCAGTACGCAGAGAACAAGCAAGAGCTCCAAAGAGTGCGGAACAAAAAACACATTACACGATTGAGAAGGTAGCAAAAGAATATGAAGCGAGTGACGCATACAAGCATATTCATAAGTGCAGCTTATGAAAGCACACGGTGGAAAAAGTCAATGTCCAGCTAAAGGAAGACAGTGTAAAAAATGTGGTAATTTGAACCAATTCGCTATAGTTTGCAGGACTGGGAAAGGTAAACCCGTGCATGCAGTGTGTGATGTCTCAGATAAAGAGGAAGACGAGCTGTTTATTGATGCAGCAAGAGAGGAACAACCCTCTAAAGCTGAACAAGCCTTTGAGGACATATCAATAGAAAATCATGGTGTAAAGCTTAAGTTTAAATTAAGTTCATAGACACACTGCCGCTGGCGTTTGTCATGCCTACGACGAATACGATATTTGCGAGATACAAGTTTAATGAGAAGACGCCGGGTACAAACGAAACTTTTGATCACTTTGTAACAGAGTTAAAATTGCTGTAACAGAGTTAAAATTACTGGTGAAGGACTGTGCTTATGCAAACGAATAGGAAAGCAAGGTGTAAAGCTTAACTTTAAATTAGGTTCATAGACACGCTGCGGCTGGCATTTGTCATGCCGAGAGACTGTGTTTGTGGAGGGATGGACAGTTAAGGCGGGTGGGGGAGTCAAGTCATCATCTCCCCTCCCATTCACGTCATTTCATTCACTTCATTTCGCTCAGAGCTGAGCTCCGCAGCTGACGTGGTGTTGCCATTCTTTTTCCTTAGTGTTTAGTCCTCTCTCCTTTACTGATTTATATAAAGGAGAGTTGAGATCCAAGAGACTGTGTTTGTGAGGGGACTGAGAGTTAAGGCAGGTGGGGGAGTCACGTCATCATCTCCCCTCCCATTCACCTCATTTCATTCACTTCATTTCGCTCCGAGCTGAGCTCCGCAGCTGACGTGGTCTTGCCATTCTTTTTCCTTAGTGTTTAGTCCTCTCTCCTTTACTGATTTATATAAAGGAGAGTTGAGATCCAAGAGACTGTGTTTGTGTGGGGATTGAGAATTAAGGCAGGTGGGGGAGTCACGTCATCATCTCCCCTCCCATTCACCTCATTTCATTCACTTCATTTCGCTCTGAGCTCAGCTCCGCAGCTAACACGGTCTTGCGGAAACAACTTCGTGACGCAGCCGCCAAATACTCACAGAAAAATCCACAAGTTAATAGACACACTGTCGCTAGACTTTCTCCACACTCAGAATCCTCCAGGCACTTCTGAGCATAATCTAATTTTGAAGGTTGGGACACCTATAATGTTACTGAAAAACTTACAGCCACCGAAACTTTGTGACGGCACGAGACTTCAGGTCACGTGTCTGCAAAAGAACCTAATTGAGGCAACTATTTTTACTGGCAGTTGCTCAGGGGAGAGAGTTTTTTTTCCTCGCATCCCCGTTATACCCTCTCCCATTTCAATTCAAATGCCTCCAATTTCCAGTAAGGCTCTCTTCGCGATGACAATTAATAAGTCTCAGGGACAGACCCTACAAAAGGTTGCCATTGATTTGAGGCAACATTGCTTTTCACATGGCCAACTATACATTGCATGCTCAAGAGTAAGCTCGCACCGCTTGGTCATATTACAACCGGAGTGCTGGACTGACAACGTGGTATACAAAGAGATCCTTAACAAATAATTATTGGTATATTTTCCCTCAGTTTAAAAAGGTTTACTTATCTTCTTTATAAAAATTTAAAAGCAGTACTTCGCCGCTGCGAAGCGTGGGTATTTTACTAGTCTATACTAATAAAAGGCAAAGCCCTCACTGACTCACTCACTCACTGACTCATCACTAATTCTCAAACTTCCCATGTAGGTGGAAGGCTGAAATTTGGCAGGTTCATTCCTTACAGCTTCCTTACAAAAGTTGGGCAGGTTTCATTTTGAAATTCTACGCGTAATGGTCATAACTGGAAGCTATTTTTCTCCATTTACTGTAATGGAGATGAGCTTGAAAGCCGTGGGGGCGGAGTTTCGTGTGACATCATCACGCCTCCCACGTAATCACGCAGTACGTATAAAACCAGGAACAGCCCCAAAAAGCGCTGAAGAAAACATGCATTATATAATTGAGAAGGCAGCGAAACAATAAGAAGCGAGCGAGTGACATATACAACCATATTCATGAGTTCTGCTACTTCGGAAACAAAGCACGATGTAAACCTAAACTTTAAATTAAGTTCATAGACAGGCTGCCGCTGGCGTTTGTAATTTAGTGCCTGCCCATATAAGGCCGTCCGTCAGCGGCAATCCAATAGAAACACTGCCACTAAATATTCACAGGTGAAGGACTGTGCTTATGCGGAGGAAGATCAGATAGTCAGGGTGGTGTTTGCAACAAACTCAGCGAAACTGCGAGAGAAAGTTTTAAGTGCCGGGACTTCGGTAACATTAGATACAGCCATGGACATAGCACGACATGGCACCAGCACAGCTGGGAAACTTCGATGCATGTACACCGAGCGGCTCACGTGAACTGACGCAGTGCACAGACAAAAAGCAACAGTTCCAAAGAGCGCTGAACAAAAACCGAACTACACAATTGAGAAGGCAGCAAAAGAATATGAAGCGTCTGATACATACAAGCATATTCATAACTGCAGCTACTGCAGAAACAAAGCACATGGTGCAAAAAGTGCATGCAGTGTGTCACATCTCAGATAAAGAGGAAGACGAGCTGTTTATTGATGCAGTAAGAAACGAATCGATAAATGAAACCTCTTATCTTTACAACGATTGACAAACACGGAATGTAACTTGAACACAACACATCGTACAAATACGACCCTGATTGAAACAAATAATGATAATCGAATCCTTGATGACAGCAACACTCAATAACACTCACAAAACAATTACTGTATATTGACAATCATGTTACGTTATTTTTAAAATGTTCCCTTTTCTTTTTCATAGCTTCTTTAACACACTACGTCTCCGCTGCGAATATATATATATATATATACAGTGGTGTGAAAAACTATTTGCCCCCTTCCTGATTTCTTATGCTTTTGCATGTTTGTCACACAAAATGTTTCTGATCATCAAACACATTTAACAATTAGTCAAATATAACACAAGTAAACACAAAATGCAGTTTTTAAATGATGGTTTTTATTATTTAGGGAGAAAAAAAAATCCAAACCTACGATGGCCCTGTGTGAAAAAGTAATTGCCCCCTGAACCTAATAACTGGTTGGGCCACCCTTAGCAGCAATAACTGCAATCAAGCGTTTGCGATAACTTGCAATGAGTCTTTTACAGCGCTCTGGAGGAATTTTTGCCCACTCATCTTTGCAGAATTGTTGTAATTCAGCTTTATTTGAGGGTTTTCTAGCATGAACCGCCTTTTTAAGGTCATGCCATAGCATCTCAATTGGATTCAGGTCAGGACTTTGACTAGGCCACTCCAAAGTCTTCATTTTGTTTTTCTTCAGCCATTCAGAGGTGGATTTGCTGGTGTGTTTTGGGTTATTGTCCTGTTGCAGCACCCAAGATCGTTTCAGCTTGAGTTGACGAACAGATGGCCGGACATTCTCCTTCAGGATTTTTTGGTAGACAGTAGAATTCATGGTTCCATCTATCACAGCAAGCCTTCCAGGTCCTGAAGCAGCAAAACAACCCCAGACCATCACACTACCACCACCATATTTTACTGTTGGTATGATGTTCTTTTTCTGAAATGCTGTGTTCCTTTTACGCCAGATGTAACGGGACATTTGCCTTCCAAAAAGTTCAACTTTTGTCTCATCAGTCCACAAGGTATTTTCCCCAAAAGTCTTGGCAATCATTGAGATGTTTCTTAGCAAAATTGAGACGAGCCCTAATGTTTTTTTTGCTTAACAGTAGTTTGCGTCTTGGAAATCTGCCATGCAGGCCGTTTTTGCCCAGTCTCTTTCTTATGGTGGAGTCCTGAACACTGACCTTAATTGAGGCAAGTGAGGCCTGCAGTTCTTTAGACGTTGTCCTGGGGTCTTTTGTGACCTCTCGGATGAGTCGTCTCTGCGCTCTTGGGGTAATTTTGGTCGGCCAGCCACTCCTGGGAAGGTTCACCACTGTTCCATGTTTTTGCCATTTGTGGATAATGGCTCTCACTGTGGTTCGCTGGAGTCCCAAAGCTTTAGAAATGGCTTTATAACCTTTACCAGACTGATAGATCTCAATTACTTCTGTTCTCATTTGTTCCTGAATTTCTTTGGATCTTGGCATGATGTCTAGCTTTTGAGGTGCTTTTGGTCTACTTCTCTGTGTCAGGCAGCTCCTATTTAAGTGATTTCTTGATTGAAACAGGTGTGGCAGTAATCAGGCCTGGGGGTGGCTACGGAAATTGTGATACACCACAGTTAGGTTATTTTTTAACAAGGGGGCAATTACTTTTTCACACAGGGCCATGTAGGTTTGGATTTTTTTTTTCTCCCTAAATAATAAAAACCATCATTTAAAAACTGCATTTTGTGTTTACTTGTGTTATATTTGACTAATGGTTATATGTGTTTGATGATCAGAAACATTTTGTGTGACAAACATGCAAAAGAATAAGAAATCAGGAAGGGGGCAAATAGTTTTTCACACCACTGTAACTC
>JANRMT010043137.1:0-10020 GCA_026402145.1 Polypterus bichir lapradei
GTCAGCTTTAATCTCGAAATTTCCACTTTAATCACGTAGTTTATTTTGTCATTAAAGTAGAACATGATAAACTTCATCTTAAAATCGTTTAATCTACTAGTTTCTCAAATCCCATCGTTACTAAAGTAGCACGTTAAATGCTGTATGTCCCTTATGTGTGTTAATCACTACGTGGTTCTTAAACTGGCTTTCTCTACCTCCAACAGGACACAGAATCCATTACGTTCATGATATTACAGCTCTCTTAATAACTAAAATACTGAGATGTATACGTGATATAATTTTCATGATGATAGGAGTTAAAGCATGTTATTAAACATGGAAACACGGTGGCCCAGTGATTGTGTGTGACCTTCGATGAAATAATTTATTGCAGCAGTACTCAGGGGTGGCTCTAGGCTGGTGGTGGCTTTGGGCAGAAAAAGAATCGGTGGCCCCTTCGCCCGCCAATGTCAGTATGGTATCTTATGCACGGCGGATGGCTACGTCCATTGCGGACACTGCATAGCCACCTCATGCTCATTACACAAGTGTTTAACTTTTGTTGAAATTTGCCGCTGCGTTTTTAGCTGTGTCGTTATTTTCTCTTTGTTTTATATTCAATATATATTGGCTTGGCGGCCCTGTGCAGGTGCACAGTTTGCACATGCCTAAGGCCGCCTCTGCAGTATTGTCTCTTTCAAACATACTAACCTCCAATTCCTGTCCTTACTTTTCTTTCTCCAAGTAACCGATCGCCACACAATCAGCTCTGTAATAGACGTTAAGCCATCTATAAGCTTAGAGCACCGATTCTTCAAAACTTTTAAGGAACATTGAAATATCTTCATAGTACATGTTTAATTATCCTATCCTTCACGCCAGTCCCAGTGAAGCATACCGTGTGAGGCAGGAACAACCTTTAATTATTAACAATATAGATTATTTAAATGAAGTTAAAGTTTTATCTGTCTAATATTAAACATATTTTGCTGCATTTCATCTTAAAAATGATATCGTCATCATATGTAAATAAGTTCCTTATAAAGTGGCTCAGGTTGTGCAATATTATAACCGTAGTACAAGTTTACAGTGAGGTAACTCTTCTTATAAGTATAGATAGTTCTACAAGGATCACTTGATTGAGTGCGTTTAGAGCTCTTGGGATGAAATTCTTTCTGAACCGCGAGGTCCGTACAGGAAAGGTTTGAAGCGTTTGCTGTGTGAGAAACTGTTCAAATAGAAAGCATGGCTGAGGAGACGTGTGCTTGATGCTGTCTCTTTCCGATCAGCTTCTCCGAGTGGTGCAGTGAGAGTAATATGGAAAAAGATAATCTGCTGTGGCAACCCCTAACGGGAGCAGCTGAAAGAAGTAAAATAAGGTGCAGTGAGAGTAACAACGCTAAAGCAGCTATAGATGCATTAAACTAATAAACAATATGCGGTTAATCTCAGTGTATTTATAAAGCCGCGACAGGAAAAGAAAGGATAACCACACAGGAACAGTAGCACTGCTTTGACGCTGGGTGCCGCCAGTCTGCAAAACTGAGCAGAGAACTTGCGTACGACAGGGTATGAGGTACTGTGGAAATGTGCGTGGCTTTACACCAAGTTTAGGTTTTATACATCACGATTTGAACGTGGAAACGTTCTTACGCAACATTTCTGTGCGTACGCACCGTTTATACATGAGGTCCTAAGTCACTAAGAAAAGTAGAACTTGATCTAATGCAGGTATGTTTTACTCATGGAAAATTGTATATAGCATGTTGAAGAGTAAGCAGCTCCAGTGACTTAAGATTTTTTTTAGTTATCATTTGACTGTCTTTATCCAAGATGACTTTCAATATTTGAGATAAAATTGCTTAAATTTCTTTTGGTTTTCTAAGTAGAGCACATGCAGGTGAAATGATTTGCTGATGGTCACACAGTGTCAGTAGCAGGATTTGAAACCACAGTCTCAGAGCATGAAGTCCTAGGTCCACAGCCTTACTAGTACACCACACTACCTGCCAAAATATTGTGTACAGAAAAGTACTTAGTGACGTAGTACTTCTGACATATCTAGTTAACTGATGGTACTATAAGTGCCTTAGGAAATTTTGTTTGCAAAGCCTGGTAACAAAGCTAGTGTTAGTATACACTTGAATTGTGCTTAATTATACCAGGTCTATTTCATATTTTACTAATAATAGTTTGGACAAATTGATTATCTGAATCTTGTTACTTATGACAAAAAGCAAGCTGCTAAAATACACTTTTTTTGTTGAAATCTGACTCCTCAGATAGCTTTAAGCAGAATATTTTCTCTACATTGCTCAGTTCATGTAGACAACACCAGAACATTTTTTTCCCCTTTTTCTTGAACAGTAACTGGGGACAAATCAATTGTATGAGTGTCAAGAAAAGGGCAGATCACTTTCCAAAGCCATTTAGAATTAGTGCTATCAGTTTCATGAAAGCAGCAAATTCTATGCTCACTTGGGACCTTCTCATTGGCAAGGACATTTCATCAATGCAAACATAATAGATAAAGGCTTTACACAAAGTGTCAAGTTCACTGTATCAGAAGTAGACAATGTGATAACTGAAGCCTGCAGATTTTTATCAGCTGTTATTTTATGTTAATAGTGACATAACAGTTCACTGTTTATGCTTTGATTACTGATACAGTGTAACGTGCAATCACTAGGCTCACTTGCCACTGCTATGACTTTTATTGATTCAGCCGTTTAATTGTTTATTACACATTGCTATCTTATGCCTTGGTTAGTAATATATAAGCCAGAGTGTTTCTGTTTACCATAACAGTACTAGCTGCAAATTTCTTTCTAATAGCCGATTACAATTCAAAAGGAAATTGGGTTTGATACAATGCATTCTCAATAACCATACAATTCTAAAACATAAGCAGTATTTGCCTTGTTTAAAGCAAAAGAAACTATGTAAGAGATTATTTTCATAAATTATGTAGTTTGCAGTAGTGATAGAAAACAGCATATTTCTCACACATACAAGAAGGCCTAAAAGAGAATAATATGAAGTACTAATCATTGGTTGATTTTTAAGTAACAACAATGATCCAGTCTAACTAAGTAACAACTATACTCTTCCTATTTCTGAAGAGTCAAGGTAAATTTCATGTTATTAGTAATTATTTTTTATCAACCAGAATTATTTCATCCTCATTACGAGTAAACCTTTCTTATGCCTGAAGTGAGATGCTGTATTACTTTTATTGTTACTCTGCAAGGGGCAATGAGGTTTGCTAAGACTCCAGTGGCAATTGCTCCGTTAGATTTTTTTGACTGGTCAAAAATAGATGAAAGGATGTCTCTGTGTTGATTGAAAAAGATCTGTCTGTGGTTATTGAGAAAGTAAGAGCAGTGCCTCTTGATCTGTTTATCAATACAATTTAGAATGAAAGGAGAAACTTTTGAATTATCTTTCACCTATAAAAAAAGTTCAAGACAAGCGTTGGTTTCCACAAATTATCTGGGAGGATTAAAGTGACCTATAATTTATTGATTTACAGCTTGTTGAAATCATCAACAAAATGAGGCACTTGCACAACTCCTTAATTTCTATCGTGTGAGGGGAGGTGACATGGTCTAGTTGCAACGTGGGCTTGGTTTGAAGAAAAAAAAAAAAAAAAGAATGACAGGAAGTTGATCTACCAATAAAACTGGCAGCTATTGATTGGGTTGTGCAGTCCACACTTTGAATCATCAAGTGTTCCAGGAATGGTGATTGAAATCCAATTGGCTATGCTGAAGGAATAGGATTTTTTGGGGGTGTTTTGTTTAATGTTGCTTTTTGATGGAAAATGGGGACAGGGTGTCATGACTGGACACTCAGGTATTGATTCCAATTTTAAACAGTGAAGCAAGTAGGGATGCCCCAATGAGGTTTTTTTAAGGCTGATACCGATCACTGATTTCATGTTACCTGATTTGCCGATTCTGATTTTTTTTTTTTTTTGTTTACTTTATCCCTTTACAAACTTTTTACAGTAAGTTCCTTCTTAAACAGACACATAGAAGCCTAATGTCCTATAGTAAAAGTGTATTTTTATAATTAAACTATAAACCACAGGTGTTAACTGCTTTTTTTTTATTAACAAAAAGCATAAAAATACTAAAATAAATACAATTTCTTTAAAATGCATACTAATATGTAAAAATAGATTTATCCATAATATATATGCCATAAAAGAAAATAATTACAAGCTGTAATATTGTTTGATTTTTTTCTGTAATGTACCTAAATAAGAATAATTAAAAAAGTGATTTTCACCATTTATCTAACAAAAAAAAAAATTATATATATATTGTGACCACAAGGGCACTCCAGCTGCCCCAAACACAACAAATAATGCACAGTACACATTTTATTTAACTGGGAATGTGCTTTTCCCTTGCTCCCCACACCTGTAGCACAGTACACAATCCACAGAAGCACAGAACAAGCACAAATAATTAGCACTATCTTCTGTCTTCTCTCCTTCTCCTTCTGCCTTCACTCCTCCTGGCAAACGTTGTCCTCCTTCTCCTGACTTTGGCTTCTGGAATAAAGGCAGACGTCTCCTTTTATGCTGCACTTGGGAGTACTCCAAGTGGCTTGTTAGCAGTCCTAACAAAATAGGACTCTGTAGCTCCTGCAGAACCCCCTGGCAGCACCCCCAGAACCCAACAGGGCTGAGCCGACAAATACCAAGTCCCATATAGCCCTGTGGGAATCTGAGGCAACACATTCAGAATTCTTGAGGTGTAATTATAAATATGGATAACCATTTTAATAATGCAGCACTTCTTTCTTAACAGAACTTGTACTTTGACACACTGCAACAAATAATAAACAATACAAATCTTTAAAAAAAAATCACAAATGTATGAAATGTTCATTAGTTCATTATCAAGTAGACATAAAACTAACATGCTTAACAGGTTTATAAGTAAAAGGCACATTTTTTCTTTGAAGGTAACAAGCCTGCTGTTTACTATGCAGCAATTTCAAATTCGTCTTTATCTTTTCTTTTTTTCAATTACAAAGTAATGTACTGCAGAAACTTGTTGTCCAAACTCAAAAGGTGTCTGTTTTAACTTTAAGGACAAATTAAAAAGGTCTGAATTCGTTGAAGTAGCTTGACTTGCTGTTTGTTTAACTGCACATGACGACTTCTTTTTTTCTCAGTTTAATTCTCCGCTTTCTTTAACATAAAGGCTAATATTCAAGTCTAGCCTTCACTTGCTGCTCTTTATGCTACAGGAAATAAGAAAAAAACGCAAGCTGGCTCAGTTACTCTTAATAGCATACGTAAAGGAGCTCTGCCACTAAATTACCGTAAAGCCTAGAAAAGTCGGGGCTGAAAAGATCAGTTTTGGTTATCTGCCAATTTACCAATCACTGAGAGTTTTTTTTTTTTTTTTGTGGAAGTTGGCCGATTTAGATTGGTGGCCTATTGATCACAGAATCTTTATAAATAAGGGATTGTTCTGCTAGACCTCTACTTAACAACATATGGTGAATGCTCAGACAGATTCTTTGCTGAAATTTTAATTCAGATCCAAGTGTAACAATTTTTATTATATCTCAAACATAAAGAAATTATGTTACATATGTTTACTAGACTTGAACTTGCACACATTCTATTGCATTCAATGACAAATGCTGTGTTACTACGGATTTCTGGACCCACTTTTGCCTGTCAGTAGTTCTGAATGTGTGAATGAGAGATCTTTTGCTTTCCTGATGTTATTTCAGATCTGTTAAAAGTGGGACAGTTGGCTTCTTTTCTGTTTGTCTGTTTTTAGTTATTTTTTTTTTTTGTTGAAATTATTAAAAGCAAGTAACATTTCATATATTAAAGTCAAGTTTAGCAAAACTAAATTCAATTCATCCCCTACCCCATAGAAAGAGAGGAAGGCCAACATCCAGAGTAAAACATTTAAGAGCTGTAGATGATACATGTGCTGGACAGCCATCCTGGCCAGGAGAGGGAATGGTTCCTTACCTGGACGAGAGGGCCAAAAGGGATAGACAGACAGCTCACTAAGAAAGAAAGACGTTGCTGGAAGCTTTTTATTCCCCCAGTACGCAAGATGGCAGCAGCCCCGGATGTCGGTGCCCCCTAGGAAACCAGTAAGGCATGCCGGGAGATGTTGTTTGGCAGTGCAGACCTGCTGGAGTCACTGGGGGCCATGAGGGACATTGCAGGGAGACAAGCTCCCTGCTATGATGGACTTCCCTGTGACCCGGAAGTGCTTTCATTGGGCAATCACTCTGGCACCGGAAGTACTCCCGGGTCTGTAATAAAAGGGACCGCTCTCCCTTATCCAGGAGAGTTGAAGCTGGGAGATAGTGGAGCAACACTTGAGTGGAGCAGGGTAGTGGGGTAGGAAGAAAGTATTGTGGTGAGAAAACCTGTGTTTTGTGCTTGTGGTGCAATATGTGAGAGGATTTGATTAATAAATCCACCTTTATTTGAACTGGTACAGTGCTTGTGTGTTTGTGTTGGGTTTTGGGCTGTTGACGCCCTTGTTTCCATCACAGAGCATAAAAGACAGAAGAGAAACCTTTTCTTCAATATAAATGCTTATTCTAAAATGTTGTTGATTAGATCCAGCCAGTTTTTAAAAAAAAAATTTAACAGATCCTCTTAAGTAATAATTTCATGTTTTCCAATTTCAAACAGTATATAATATCAGTTACCACTGACTTAAAAGAGATGGGTAAAGATTGAGCAAGATAAGTCTATGTGCTATCTTATCCTTCTCTACTTTAAGCCCATCTGGGAGTACATCAAACACAGCTGTTAATGGATTAGGAGTGATTGTGACAACAAGACAAGACGGTCTGATAGGCATCTCAAAATTTTGGTCCAGAATGATGTTCATTTGGTGCACGCCCAAAGCATGTGGGCTAGTGTGGCTGGAGCTCGATTACAACGTTTACAGGTTGGATCTTCCCCAGAAAACATTTTTAACCATTTTAAATGAGATATATGTGCTCAATAAAAGATTTTATGTTGAATAATTCTATACTTTGCCATCGTCAAATGCAGCGTCGATGCACATTTACATTTGAATGATTGCATAAATAAGCAAAACCTTTGCTATTGGGCTGAAACCAACCCTCATGTACTTCATCAGAGACCCCTGCACAGTGAGCGTGTTACAGTTTGGTGTGTCGTTGCAGAATTTGGCATTTTAGGCCCTTACTTTTTTGAGGAGGGTGGAGGAATGGTCATTGTCACTTCAGAACGTTACACTGCAATGCTAATAAACATTTTGTGGCCCCAACTGGAAGAAATGGATGTGGTGGATGCCTGGTTTCAACAGGATGGAGCAACAGCTCATATGGTGCAGAGATCCATGCAAGGTTTGCAGAAGATTTTTCCAGGGAAGCTGATCTCTCTGCGCAGCGATGTTAGGTTGCCTTCACTTTCACCTGATCTTGCTCCATGCTATTTCTTCTTGTGGGGCTATCTCAAGTTAAATGTGTACACACACCGACCTCAAAGCCCTCAAGAACGCCATTTGCCACAAAATCGTCAATATTCATCTTGAAATGGCAGAACAAGTCATGCGAGCATTCAGAAATAATCTTGAAGAGTGTATCGCTAATGGTTGCCGCCACCTTGAAGACATAATTTTTTAAAACACAATGAAAAAAATATACTTAGTATACCCTTTCTTGTGTCAAATTTATTTTATATTGTATTGTTGTTGTAGAATAAATGTTTGAAATGTGGTACTTCTTTTTTGCTCACCCTGTAGTGTAGATACACTGTTGTAAAAAATGTACAGTGGAACCTCGAGATACGAGTTTAATTCGTTCCAGCACTGAGCTCGTATAGCGAATTTCTTGTATCTAGAACTTCCCCATTGAAAATAATGGAAATCCAGTTAATCCGTTCCGCACCCCCAAAAATATCAACATAAAAATCAATTTTCCTAACAAATAACACTGATCTATACTAATAAAAGGCAAAACCCTCACTCACTCACTCACTCACTCACTGACTGACTCATCACTAATTCTCCAGCTTCCCGTGTAGGTAGAAGGCTGAAATTTGGCAGGCTCATTCCTTACAGCTTCCTTACAAAAGTTGGGCAGGTTTCATTTCGAAATTCTACGCGTAATGGTCATAACTGGAACCTATTTTTTCGTCCATAGACTATAATAGACTTCTGCTCGATGCCCGTGGGAGGTGGAGTTATGCCTCCCACATAATTTAGTGCCTGCCCATATAAGGCCGTCCGTCAGCAGCAACCCAATAGAAACACTGCCGCTAAATATTCACAGGTGAAGGACTGTGCTTATGCAGAGGAAGACTGTATATTGACAATCATGTTACGTTATTTTTAAAATGTTCCCTTTTCTTTTTCATAACTTCTTTAACACACTACTTCTCCGCTGCGAAGCGCGGGTATATATATATATCTCGATCTACATACTCTCAACTAGACAAACCACACGCCGTGGCGCAATGGTAGAGGCTTCGTCTCTAGCGCCAACGACCAAGGTTCGATTCCCGAGAGAGGGTGCACTGAGTATGTACGCGCGCTTCCCTATTCATTTTACCCTCGCATCCCCTTGGTTTGAGACGTATGAAAAAATATGCGGTTAACGCAGAAAGACATCACCAATTGAAGCTTTATGAATAATGGATACTTTATTCGCCATCAATGATTGTTTTGGTAAAGCCATACTCAGTGTATTCATTAGATGAACGGTAAAAAAGTAAGAGCGAGGGGAGGGTGACTTATTGAGGAACGCGGGCTCGATGTAGTGCGCGTCAACTCGATCTGAATTGCGCGATCACATTCGAAAAAATATATCTTTTCAAGTTCTATTTAGTCCATATGTGTCAAACTCGCATCCGGCCCGGCGTGTAATTATATCCGGCCCACGAGATCATTTTATATATTATTGTTATTAATGGCCTGGGGATATGAAGCGCTGGTAACACAATAAATTACAGATCCCATTATGCAGCACTTCAGCTGCCTTGCCGAACACTTACCGCGTTAATCAAGTCTAGCTTATGATACTGCAAGTTATTGCGAAGCTAGCCCACACGATGCCGAAGAGAAAAGTTGATTCTGAAAATAGAGCCTTTAAAAACTGATGGGATTTAATGTAATTACAGAATTTAATCTAAGACGGCACTATGAGACAAAACATCAGGATAACCTGAAAGAACTGAATGCAATGCAGAAGATACAGAAAGCAGAAGAGTTAAAGAAGAATCTGACACTTCAGCAGACGTTTTTACCTGTGCAAAATCACAAAGTGATTTCAAGTGAAGCTGCTTTTATGGGAGACACAAATGCACCAGTGCAACTTGCCCCACTTTCCCTGTTGCCAAGTAATGTTGAACCAAGTCGTCACTACGGTGTTCCCAAATACGCACTTTGCTGATAAACTGGGCGCACTGCGCACTGAGTTAGCACGGCGCTTTGGTGACTTTGAATAACAAAAAAAGAATTTTGAGTTGTTTCGCAACCCATTTGCCGTCGATGTGGAAACTGCACCTGTGCAGATTCAGATGGAGGTGATTGAGCTGCAGTGTAATGGCACACTGAAGGCAAAGTACGATACTGCAGGGCACGCACAGTTTATTCACTCCATTCCCGCAGAAATGCTCCAGCTCCGTCTACATGCAGCTCGAACCTTGTGCATGTTTGGTAGCACATATCTGTGTGAGAAGCTCTTCTCAGTGATGAAAACTAACAAAACAGCACACAGGAGTCACCTCACTGATGAGCACCTGCAGTCCATCCTGAGAATCTCCACAACCCAGAACCTCACACCAAATATAAACGAACTTGTTGCCAAAAAAAGATGCCAGGTGTCCAGCTCTGATAAAAAGACATATGAGCAAAGACAACTGAATGATTTGATTTGTTATTGCTGAAAAGAACAAATTTTATTTATATTTCCAGGTTTTGTTATGCAGCATGTTCATATTTGAATTTGTATAATTTTCACAGGATATATTTTTATGGAGAGCAAAATCTTTTGGGATATTTAAAA
>JANRMT010043153.1:0-20809 GCA_026402145.1 Polypterus bichir lapradei
GTAGTTCTCACTGCCATATGCATCGCTAAGAAAACTATCCTCATAAACTGGAAAAACAAAGATAATCTTTGCATTAACCAGTATAGAAATCTTTTATTGGATCATATTACACTTGAGACAGCCTCTGCCTCCACTTCAAATCAATCTCTCTGGGCTCCTTTGATCGGTTCCATCACATAGCGACGATGGAGGGTCATTGATATTGTCCTGCGGGATGCTGTGGTTGATGTGGTGGAGAGTCTGAGCTTAGAGTGTCTGGAGGATCCCTGGGGGTGGGTTCACTAGGGGGGTCTTGGGCTGGGGGGCTGCTGCCCCACTCTGGTGGTGCTTGGGTTGCCTCGGGGGGTGGACTTCTGGTAGTTGTGTGTGGGGCCTTGGGGGGTCTTGACAGTGGCTGCGGGTCACTGCCTGGTGGCTGCATCACCCCTGGGTGGGTCTGGGTGGGGGCCTGGTGGCTTGGGGTTTGGGGGCGGCCGTCCCCGGATGGGGGTCTGGGTGGGGCCTTGGGGAT
The DNA here is from genome assembly GCA_026402145.1 of Polypterus bichir lapradei. NCBI lineage: Eukaryota > Metazoa > Chordata > Cladistia > Polypteriformes > Polypteridae > Polypterus > Polypterus bichir. The sequence goes on from JANRMT010043153.1 coordinate 512, forward strand.
TGGGTCCTGGCATGTACGCTGTTGGGAAGAGGGCCGGAACATGCGGCGGTGCCGGGTCCTGGCTCCGCCATGGGGGAGGGGGATGTCCGGGAGGGGGGGATCCAACTTTACCTGGGTGTCTTATGTCTTACTTAGTCTGAATGTTGAGTAAATGTGGGGATGGGAGTAAATACTCTGCTGGGGTGGTGTGGGTTGGAGGCCTCAGACTCCGTGGGGCTCTGTGATGCTGCTGCTTTGGGCCATGGCTAGATGGGCTGGGGCCTCCACGCCCCGGGTGGATTTTGGGAACGGAGGTGCCTATTGGGGCCAGTAGGGGAGCTGGCTCCCTGGAGGGCTCAGGCCCCTCAGCCATTCCTCCCCATCCTCAGACATTTCCCTCCTCCGCTCCCTCACATCATCACACAAATATGCACATAGGGCCTTGGGGTGTGGGTAAGTCAGGGGGTGCGGGTATGGATCCCATTTCCGCAGTCCTGTGGCAGCCTACCCCCCAATTTTATTTGCACATTAAACACTTCCACAAACAACATTTCACACAAATGCATACTCAGGGTCTTGGGAGTGAGCACACTCAACGGCATCCGGTGGGGGGAAATTCCAGCCTCACTCCGAGTGCCAGTGCCCACTTCCAATTTTAAACTGCACCTAGTCACGGAGGGTTTTGGGGGGGAAGTGGGGCTGTGTGTTGGCATCAGCTGGTGTAGGCCACATGATGCCAGCACTGCCCGCGCCCCCCCAACCACAAAATGCACCTTATCAACACACATTAACATTACATTGGAGCCGGCGGAGGGAGACTAGAGGTCTTATTACACCTCTGTTCTCAGTTAGCTGCCCTGGGCTGGAGGCTAGGAGTGGGAGCTGGCCGTCTGCCTGTGGTCTGGAGTGGTGGGTTGCTTTGCTCTGCGTTGGACGGGGGTGCCTGCTCATTATTACCCCAGCGGAACGGGGCTAACTCTGGCGTCCTTGAATGGTTGTGCCCTCGGTACGGCAGCACCGGGACCAGAGTTAGTAGGGTGTGTATGGGGAGTGTGAATGGGTGTCTGGCGTACATACTTGTAAGTCTTGGGTTGTATGTGTATGTGAGAGCATGAGGGAGGTAGTGTATGACTGTGTTTGTGTGTGACTGTATATGTCAGGTGGGGTTTTGGACTCCTCCCCTCTCCTGGGACATCTGGCAATGCTACAACATCTTCGCCTACCCTCCCCCTGCCACTTTTTTTTTAAACATCTGTCTGGTCGCTCCCGGTGGCTGCCTGGTGGGATCTGGGTCCCTGGGCTCTGTTGGGTCCTCGGCGGGGTAGGTCGCCCTTGTGTCCCGGGCTGCTGGGTTCCGGGCCCGGCCGGCTCCGGGGTGAGCGGCTATGGGCGGGCCTGGGGGCTAGCCGTTGATGTCTCCCGGGACTCTGCAGGCTGCTGGTTGTGGCCCCCCAGGGTGATCCTCTGCGCCTCTCGAGGGGGGGTTGGGGCTTCTCTGGTGACGGTCTCCCTGGGGTCTCCGCGCTCTGGGGTGACCACTGGATTTCTGGGCTTGGAACTCCCTCCATCTTCCGCACGTTTTTGGGGACAGGTCTGTGGCCCTTCACACTCACTATTGGACGCTCCTATAGAGAAACCTTACACATACAAGCGTGCGTACACACACAGGTGCTCACATGGTGCTTTCATAGGTATGACTTGGACATCTTCAGCACATGACCTAAGGCTGTGGTTGGCCCTAAATGCCTTAGTAATAATTACTGTGTGATTGTTAGCAAACATTTTTACTTTGATATATCTTCATGTAGCTGATGCATCAATGTTTTTGTCTTGTGGTTTTTTTTTTTTTTCCCCTCTTTTTCTGCAGGTCTAGAAGCGGATTCTGGTTCATTTATTGTTTATTCTATACGAAAATTCCCCCTTTACCTCCATCTCCTCCTTTTCTCTCTTCTTTTTCTTTCATTTTTGTCTCCGTGTCCGGTTCGAATCTTAAAAACATCTGAAAATATTTCTAATAAAGTTTTGGTATCAGGCGTGGCGTCAGCAGAAGCTGTAACGCTCCACCTGAGAGAAAAACTGTAAGGCTAGTCGCCAGCATTCAGACATCAATTCTGATTGCTTCACAGCCGAACAGGACACGGTTAAAAAAAAAAAAAAAAAAAAAAGGCTAGCTGTGTGAGCAAAGAGTGAGCGGGGCTGGCTGGAGGAGGGATCGGGATCCCTGTCCTTCCACTGTTTCAGCAGGTTCACATGATAAACCCGCTCCCTCGGCCAACGATTGGGTTGACTCACCAAATAGTCGACGAGTCCTTTCCTCTCTTTAACTTCGTAGGGGCCTTGCCAATGGGCAAGCAACTTAGAGTGGGAAATAGGCACTAGGACCATGACACAATCTCCCGGGCGGAACTCCCGGAGAGACGTGCCACGGTCGTAATATCGGGCCTGTGCTGCTTGGGCCTCATCCATGTGACTTTTAAGGAGGGGCAGAATTTTTCCAAATCTATCACGTAATTGCGCGATATACTCCAGTATGTTTGTAGAGGGAAGAGCCTCTTCTTCCCATCCTTCTTTTAGAATATCTAATATGCCCCAGGGCTGTTTCCCATACAATAATTCAAAAGGGGAGAACCCCGTGGAGGCTTGTGGGACTTCCCAATAGGCAAAAAGGACGAGGGTGAGGAGCTGATCCCAGTTCTTTCCATCTTCGCTGACCATCTTACGTAGCATTTGTTTGAGAGTTTGATTAAACCTCTCTACTAAACCGTCGGTTTGAGGATGATACACTGTGGTTTTTAAATGCTTTATTTTTAGTAACTTGGCAGTCTCCTTGAACGTCTCCGAGGTGAAAGGTTTCCCCTGGTCCGTCAAGACTTCCTTGGGGATACCAACGCGCGCAAAGACCCTTAGTAATTCCTGTGCAATGGCTTTAGAAGTGACTGAGCACAGCGGAACAGCTTCAGGGTATTTGGTAGCATAATCCACGCGGACTAAAATGTACTTGTGTCCTTGGGCTGAGGCCTCTAGAGGTCCGACTAAATCAACCCCAATTCTGTGCAAGGGAATGTCAGTTAAGGGTAAAGGAATGAGAGGAGCACAGTCCCTTCTAGGAATTTGTCGCAGTTGACACCCCGGGCAGGAAGTGCAAAAGCGACGAACCTCCTCATTGATCCCCGGCCAGTAGAAACGAAGCTTGATCCGCTCCAGGGTTTTCTCGGTGCCCAAGTGGCCACCTAGGAGGTGGGCGTGTGCTCGCCGGAAGGTCTGCGGGATTAGCAATAGCCGTCTCTCCTGCCCATCATGCATTGCTACTCGGTAAAGGAGGTCATTGTCTAAGACAAAGTGAGGGCCCTGTGGCATCGACTGATTAGTGCGCTGGCCATTGACAAGGACCACTGCATTTTTAGCAAACTTCAGGGAGTCGTCATTCCATTGCTCCCTTCTAAAAGAAGCCGGCGTCTCTCTAAATTGGAACCACAAAAGGGACAGAGGGTCCATGCCGACCTCAATGGGCGTGGTTCCCCCCGTTTCGTCTCGGTGCTGGTGGATGACGTTTCAGCACGCAACGGCCGGGACTTGCCACGTCACTCAGGCAAGCCGCTTCGTCTCTCTCTGCCAGCGGATTACACGGCGTGGAGGCAACTTGAGACGGCTCATTCCCGTCTGTAATGAGGCCCAAGTTAATCCCGGGAGTGGTATGTGTCTCACCACTTTTAATTTTAGACCAGTCCCGCCCTAGTATCACCGGGTGTGGAGGATCGGGTAGGATCGCTACAGTTATTTTCTGAACTGATCCTCCGTAACTGATGACACAAGCAGCGGACCTGTACCAGCGGATTTCTCCGTGGACATAGGGTATACCGGTCTTAAATTTTAGCCACTGTTGTGGTAGCACAAATCGGCGGGCAACAATGGAAATGTTGCTGCCGGAATCGAACAAAGCTGTGGTCTTGTGTCCATTGACGATCACCACGCCAGTATGTGGGACCGCCAACGGATTAGTCAGAGCACACCAAACCCTCTTCACCCTCCACCTGCATTCCTCCTTGCCTCCAAGTGGTTTGCGTGCCTGTGGCATTGCGGACGCCGATACAAGTTCCAGGTTGTACGGAGAGGGGGTTGGGGTGGGGCTAGGTCTTGGGACATACCCCGGTTGAGTTCGACATAGGGACGGTTCTGCAGTGTGAGGGCGCCATTTGTGTCTCCAGAAGCTCTATGAGCTCTGCTATGTTCTTAAACTGCTTGCCCCAGACCGGCTGGGTGAAGCCATAGGGAAGCGCTTTCAGGAACAGATAGCAAGTTACCTGCTCTATTATGTGGTAGGGCTTGTTTTCAAATGGCCGTAGCCACTGCCCTACCATTGCCCAGAAGGACCAGATTTGTTTGATGGTCGGCCGCTCTGGGTCCAACCTCCATTTTTTTATTTCACTCACCTGCCAGTCTGGGGCACCCCTAGGTGGTAAACAGGGCTCTGGTTTCACAGGGAGGCGGGCACTCTCCTCCAAGAGAGCATACTGAGCCCCTTTTGCCTCCCCCCTCCGGAGCAGCCCAGCTCTGTGGGCCCCACCCGCACACTCTTTGACCTCTCTAGGTGGCCTAGTTATGCATGCCAGGAGCAGAGTCTGCACCGGGTCTCGCCAAACCACGGGACACCCTCCCCATCTGAACACTAGGCCCTGGTACGCTCCCACCTGGGTGCATTGCAGGTCCTATCCCCTTCCCCTCTGGGACTTCTCCATCCTGCCGACTACACCAGTGTCATAAATACGAGACAGAGTCATATAAAGGTTTGGGGCAGCCACCCGTATAATCTGGTATCCTGGCTGCAAAAGTAATGTTTAGCAAAATACAGCACTGATGTGCACAAAACCAAGTCCAAAACAGAACTGAGGGACTAGGGAAAAGGTGTAGGTTTTTAAAGGAGAAGACAAGAAGTGAGATCATATGGATCGGGCTCATGGTCTTCAGCAGTTGGTTCGAGTCTGGATGTGACATCACAGGGGCCGGGGCTGGCAAGGTCTTCTTCCATAGGCTCGGTCCCGGAAGTGACGTCAAAAGAGCCAGGTGGGATCTCCCGTGAATTGTCTACAGGAAAGAGAGAAAAAGAGTCAGTGCACTCTGCCACATCCCGGCATGCTTCGGAACTGCCCTTACTCAAGCCCTTTAGCTGCCTCCCATGTGCACGAGTGTGACAAGGCCCTACTCAGCCCAGACCCGTCGGGTAGGGCAACCCTAACCGAGAGGTCGTGAACCCGAGAAAGAGCATCATCGTTGGCGTGGAGAGTGCCCCGACGATGAATGAGCGAAAACTTGTACGGCTGGAGGTCAAGAAACCACCTGGTGACCTGCAGATTTGACTCCTTGTGTAGGGCCATCCACTGTAAAGGTGCATGGTCCGTGACAAGGGTGAATTCCCGGCCCAGCAGGTAGTACCTCAGCTGAGTAATCGCCCATTTAATCGCCAAAGCCTCCCATTCCACCGCTGCATACCTGGTCTCCCGGTCCAACAGATTCCGTCTCAGGAACATGATGGGGTTTTCCACACCATCAACGCTTTGGCTCAGCACGGCCCCCAGGCCTGTGTCTGAAGCGTCCATCTGGAGGATGAAAGGCAAAGAAAAGTTAGGTCCCGTCAAAATAGGTACGGACGTAAGGGCCTGCTTCAAGTCACTAAATGCAGCGCCTGTCTTCTCAGTCCATACCACAATGTTCGGGGCCCTCTTCCTTGTCAAATCAGACAAGGGTGCCGCTCTCTCCGAGAACTGGGGCACAAACCGGCGGTAGTACCCTGCTAACCCAAGAAAGGCTTGGACCTGCCGCTTGGTTCGTGGACAGGGCCATTTCAAAATGGCATCTACTTTGGAGTACTGTGGCCTCACGGTACCCTGACCAACCAGGTAGCCTAAATATCTGGCTTCGCTCAATCCAAAGAAGCATTTCTCGGGATTGATCTGGAGCCTGGCCTCCCCCAGCATCCGCAATATTGCTTGGACCTGTTGTAGGTATTCCCATCATGTGCTGGAATAGATGACCATGTCATCCAGGTAGGCAGCACTGTATGAGTTATGAGGCCGGAGCACTTTGCCCACCAGACACTGGAAGGTTGCTGGAGCCCCATGTAACCCAAATGGAAGGACACGATACTGCCAGTGTCCACTAGGGGTGCTAAACATGGTTTTAGCCTTCGCGTAGTCCGCTAAAGTAACCTGCCAGTACCCCTTTGTCATGTCCAGTGTGGTCAAGTACTGAGCCTGCCCAAGTCTCTCGAGGAGGTCGTCCACTCGTGGCATTGGGTAGTCATTGTATTGGGAGACTTGATTAAGCCGATGTAAGTCATTGCAAAACCTCCAACTCCTGTCAAGCTTAGCAATCAACACAATGGGGCTGGACCAGGGACGATGACTTTCCTCGATCACACCTAGTTCCAGCATGCGCTTGATCTCAAGCTCCACTTTAGCCCTTTTTGCTACGGGAAGAAGATACGGGCATTCTCAGACAATAACCCCGGGCTCTGTCACAATGTGGTGCTCAACCAGAGAGGTCCCTCCAGGGCTTTCACTCACTACCTCCCGGACAGACCGGATAACTATTTCCAGCTTCCGCTGTTGTCTGGGACTCAAATCCACACCGAAGTTAAGGCTAGCTGTGTGCTGGGAGAGAGAAGTGCTGGCTAGGAAAAATCACGGATTCTCGGCAGCGTTTGACGCAGATGGCAGATTGTTAGCAAACATTCTAAACAACTAAGACACATTTACGCCAAATTTATTTACTGACAACGCAAGCAATCTGGTAAGTATAACTCATCAACCTGGAGGTAAGTGAAGAAAATTTGGAAAGTCTACAAAATTATATTGATCAAGTTTTTGAGTCTGTTGTCATGGGGCCTAAGAAAGCAGCAGCTAACACGGAAACACCTGCTACCAAGAGAAGCCGTCCTCAGGATTCCCCCGAGGCGACCTCATCTCCCCGCAAGGATATATTAGAATTATTAGATTCTATAGATAAAAGGCTTTTGGGATTTGAGGGACGACTCCACCTGCTCGAGATTCTACACCAGGAGTTCCAGAACCTCCGACAATCTCTGGAATTCAGCCAGGATCAGGTGGAGCGGCTTGCGGCTGAAAACGCGTCTCTGCGGGAGACTGTGTCTTCCCTGTCAGAGGGAATGACATGGATCTCCCAGGACAACAAGACCCTGAAGGAGACGGTTTTGGATCTTCAGGCCCGCAGCATGAGAGACAATCTGGTGTTTGCAGGCCTGCCGGAGCAGACGGGAGGACAACCGGAGGATTGCGAACAAACAATCAAGAACTTTCTCCAGACCCACATGAAGATACCCGAAGAAACGGTAAAGAACATCACCTTTCACCGGGTTCATCGCCTTGGAGCCAAAAGAGCAGACAGCAGAAGATCTCGTCCCATCGTGGCCAAATTTGAGCATTTTAAACAAAAGGATTTTGTTAAGAGCCGCGGGAAGGAGCTCAAAGGAAAAGATTTTAGCGTGAATGATCAATTTCCTAAAGAAATTTTGGATCGCCGCAGAGTTCTGTTCCCACTGCGTAAAAAATTCATCCAAGAAGGGAGCCGCGCTGTCATTTCTGTGGACAAGCTCTACGTCAACAACAGGCTGTACAAGGAGCGAGGAGTGACAGACTGGCTTTATTAGCCCAACATCAGGTCACAAGTTTATTATTCTTATCGGGATTCACTGGGTATGAGCATGTCAGGATAAAAAGCTGCTATATCCGTGTTTAGATGATGGGATCACCTGTTCTCTCACCACCCCACACCTCTAGCACCTTTTCTTTTTACTTCTTTTTTTCTTTTTTTAACCTTTATCACTCTTTCCTTTCCTTCTTTTACCTGCTTCTGGAACTTTACATCCACATGACACAATCACACAACTTTCCTACACTGCGTCAGCACACACACAACGCACACATACAAACACTGGATTATAATTATTACATTTTATCATACAACCACAAACACTCTTGGTTCTGTCTTATTATTATTATTATTATAATTATCTGATTATTATCAGCATTAGTATTATTATCAGCATTAGTATTATTATTATTATTATTATTATCAGCATTAGTATTATTATTATTATCATCAGCACTATTATTATCATCAGCATTATTATTATTATTACCAGCATTATTATTATTATTATTATTATTATTATTATTATTATTATTATTATTATTATCAGCACTATTATTAGCATTATTATTATTATTATCATTAGCACTATTATTATTATTATCATATTATTATTTTCAGTATTAATATTATTATTATTATTATTTTCAGTATTAATATTATTATAATCAGCATTAATAATATTATTATTGTTATTAGCATTATTATACTTTTTTTTTTATTTATTTACTTATTTATTGCTTTATTTTTTCAGATTAAATTATACATTTATTTACTTAATTTATTCACATGAAGGCACCATACATTAGCTACTCACACACATAACTATGGGTACACTAAGGTTTGTCAGTTTTAATGTTCACGGAACTGGCTCTAGAGAGAAGAGATTAAAGATTTTTGATCAGCTTAAAAGAATGCAGGCAGATGTTATCTTATTACAAGAGACTCATAGGTCTGCCACAGTTGCAGATGAACTTAAAACATCTGAGTTTCCCAGACTGTTCTCTGCCCCCTATAACTCTAGACAAAGAGGTGTAGCTATTTTAATACACAAAAATATCAATTTCACAGTATTGGACATAGTCTCAGATCCAGATGGTAGATTTATAATACTAAAACTATCTATACAAAATCAAAGCTTATGTATTGTTAGCATATACTGTCCAAACATAGATGACCCCGCATTCTTTCATAATTTTTTCTCTGTACTCTCCAAACACTTGGACTGTCCACTTATACTTGCGGGAGATTTTAATTTTTGGATGGATTATTCTTCAGACAGGCTCAGTACAGCTGGGACTCAGCGCAATTGGCATTCCACTAATATAGTCAAACAGTATATGAGTGATTATGGGCTTTGTGATGCATGGCGATCTTTTTATCCCAGCCGTAGAGAGTATACTTTTTTCTCACACGTTCATCACTCTCACTCACGTTTGGACTATTTTCTAGTCAGCAGCTCATTATTGGCTAACATTTCAGACACTGAGATACACCCTATAGTTGTCAGCGATCATGCTCCAATTTCTTTAACTCTGTTAAATAAGAAAACAATCCCATCAAGTAAAAACTGGAGGTTTAATACGTCACTGCTTAGAGACGAAGGTTTTGTGGAATATTATAAAAAAGAGTGGGCTTCAAGTTTTTAGCCAACCAGTTAAAAATAAACAAAGAGAAAACTGTCATATCTGCTGTTCAAGACTCAACTGGGAATATAGTATATGATCCTGAAAGAATAAACAACACTTTCAAAGATTTTTACAAAACCTTGTACTCACCACAGATTAACCCATCAGATAATGAGATCAATGAGTTTCTAGACAGGATAATACTTCCTAAATTATCAGATAGTCAAGCTACAGTCCTGGACTCACCATTAACATCAGATGAGCTTCACGAAGCTCTTAACTCCATGCCTAATAGAAAAGCTCCAGGTCCAGATGGGTTTCCAGCAGAGTTCTACAAAGAATTCTGGATCATTCTAGCTCCAACATTTTTCAGAATGATGAGTGAAATAGAAGAAAATGGTAGACTACAGCCAAATATGAATTCAGCCAAGATTAGTCTCCTGTTAAAACCAGGCAAAGATCCTATATTTCCTACCAGCTATCGCCCCATTTCTCTTATTAATGTTGACCTCAAAATAATTTGTAAAGCCCTTGCAAAAAGATTAGAGAAGGTAACCCCTTTCATAATACACCCAGACCAAACTGGTTTCATTAAGGGCAGACATTCATCCACAAATTCACGTAGATTACTTAACTTAATAGACTTTTCTTACAGCAGAAACATGGGAACCAGTATATTATCTCTCGATGCAGAAAAGGCTTTTGACAGAGTTAACTGGAAGTTCTTATTTGCAACTTTACATAAATTTGGTTTTGGAAACTTCCTTATAAACTGGTTAAAAATATTATACAGTTCACCAACAGCATGCGTCAGGACAAATGACCAAACATCAGCTAGCTTCTGTCTTCAGAGGGGGACTAGGCAGGGATGCCCACTCTCCCCCTCGCTATTTGCTATTTTTATTGAACCACTAGCAGCAGCAATCAGGCAAACTACAGTTATTAAAGGCATAAAGTGTAAGAACATAGAACATAAAATCAGTCTTTATGCAGATGACGTGTTACTTTTTCTCCAGAATTCTCAATCCTCTCTCTCCCAAGCAATTGAACTAATAAACTCCTTTTCAAGAGTTTCAGATTACTCAATAAACTGGTTAAAATCCATAGTTCTCCCAATTAATTTTTCTTTTGTCAATTCCCTTAATACACAATTGGAATCAGGGAATATTACATATCTGGGCATTCATGTCTCTCCCAGGCTGGCAGATCTAACTAAACTAAACTACATCCCACTATTAAAGAAAGTGGAAGATGATCTTGCTAGATGGAAATCCTTACCGATATCACTTATGGGGAGGGTTGCCACAATTAAAATGATGGTTTTACCAAGAATCAATTACTTATTTTCAATGATCCCAAACAAGCCATCATCTGATTGGTTTAGATCCCTGGACTCCTCTATCACTAAATTCCTTTGGAAGGATAAACCTCCACGAATTAGCTTAAAAACACTACAGAAGACCAAAGATAGAGGAGGGCTGGATCTACCCAACTTCTATCATTATTTCTTAGCTAACAGGCTCCAATATATACCAAGATGGTTGCAACATAACCCGCTGGATGAGTCCTGGTTAGATGTAGAACAGACACTTTGCAATACTATAGAGCTTTCGGACCTACCGTTTATTAGCTCAAAAATAAGAAAGCATGAAAGCTTTAAAAGTATTAATATTAGCACCTCACTGACAGCATGGTGGGAATATCTAAAAATGACAGAGGCTTCACTAATTCCATGCAGACGCACACCCATCTGGAATAATCCTGACATATTGCAAAACAATAAAATGATGAACTTCCCATTCTGGAAAAGTAAGGGAATTCTATACATGGAACACATATTTGAAGGATTGGATTTCACTCCATTTAACAGAATAGTCTCCCAATTTGGGATAGACAAGAATAGATTTTTAGAATATCTCCAAATTAAATCAGTAGTTAAAGAAAAATTTAAGCTTAATAAAGTAGAATTACAAACACCATCAAGGGTATTAGACTTCTGTAATCTCAAACATCCCAAATTACTGTCTAAAGTATATAAAACATTGACCAAAATAGATGATACAATAGCAATTCCTATAGGTAAATGGGAGGCGGATCTATTAGTTAGCTTTGACCAGACTTTTTGGTCCCAAACTTGTTTAAAAACTTTTAAAACGATCAGAAACCCCAATTTACAATTAATTCAATACAAAATTCTACACAGAGTACACTATACAGGTCATCGGATGTTCAGGATGGGATTTGTGCCATCTGACACCTGCACACACTGCACAGACAACATTCCTGACAGTTATATCCACGCACTGTGGTCATGTCCACCTGTTCAGGGATTCTGGTATGGAGTATGTGAAGACCTGTCAAAGTGTCTGAAATGTGATATCCCAACTTCCCCCTCATTTTGCCTGCTGGGGAACCTAGAGGATGTCCCGATTGAAACAAATATGGTTCATGTAGTTCTCACTGCCATATGCATCGCTAAGAAAACTATCCTCATAAACTGGAAAAACAAAGATAATCTTTGCATTAACCAGTATAGAAATCTTTTATTGGATCATATTACACTTGAGACAGCCTCTGCCTCCACTTCAAATCAATCTCTCTGGGCTCCTTTGATCGGTTCCATCACATAGCGACGATGGAGGGTCATTGATATTGTCCTGCGGGATGCTGTGGTTGATGTGGTGGAGAGTCTGAGCTTAGAGTGTCTGGAGGATCCCTGGGGGTGGGTTCACTAGGGGGGTCTTGGGCTGGGGGGCTGCTGCCCCACTCTGGTGGTGCTTGGGTTGCCTCGGGGGGTGGACTTCTGGTAGTTGTGTGTGGGGCCTTGGGGGGTCTTGACAGTGGCTGCGGGTCACTGCCTGGTGGCTGCATCACCCCTGGGTGGGTCTGGGTGGGGGCCTGGTGGCTTGGGGTTTGGGGGCGGCCGTCCCCGGATGGGGGTCTGGGTGGGGCCTTGGGGATTGGGTCCTGGCATGTACGCTGTTGGGAAGAGGGCCGGAACATGCGGCGGTGCCGGGTCCTGGCTCCGCCATGGGGGAGGGGGATGTCCGGGAGGGGGGGATCCAACTTTACCTGGGTGTCTTATGTCTTACTTAGTCTGAATGTTGAGTAAATGTGGGGATGGGAGTAAATACTCTGCTGGGGTGGTGTGGGTTGGAGGCCTCAGACTCCGTGGGGCTCTGTGATGCTGCTGCTTTGGGCCATGGCTAGATGGGCTGGGGCCTCCACGCCCCGGGTGGATTTTGGGAACGGAGGTGCCTATTGGGGCCAGTAGGGGAGCTGGCTCCCTGGAGGGCTCAGGCCCCTCAGCCATTCCTCCCCATCCTCAGACATTTCCCTCCTCCGCTCCCTCACATCATCACACAAATATGCACATAGGGCCTTGGGGTGTGGGTAAGTCAGGGGGTGCGGGTATGGATCCCATTTCCGCAGTCCTGTGGCAGCCTACCCCCCAATTTTATTTGCACATTAAACACTTCCACAAACAACATTTCACACAAATGCATACTCAGGGTCTTGGGAGTGAGCACACTCAACGGCATCCGGTGGGGGGAAATTCCAGCCTCACTCCGAGTGCCAGTGCCCACTTCCAATTTTAAACTGCACCTAGTCACGGAGGGTTTTGGGGGGGAAGTGGGGCTGTGTGTTGGCATCAGCTGGTGTAGGCCACATGATGCCAGCACTGCCCGCGCCCCCCCAACCACAAAATGCACCTTATCAACACACATTAACATTACATTGGAGCCGGCGGAGGGAGACTAGAGGTCTTATTACACCTCTGTTCTCAGTTAGCTGCCCTGGGCTGGAGGCTAGGAGTGGGAGCTGGCCGTCTGCCTGTGGTCTGGAGTGGTGGGTTGCTTTGCTCTGCGTTGGACGGGGGTGCCTGCTCATTATTACCCCAGCGGAACGGGGCTAACTCTGGCGTCCTTGAATGGTTGTGCCCTCGGTACGGCAGCACCGGGACCAGAGTTAGTAGGGTGTGTATGGGGAGTGTGAATGGGTGTCTGGCGTACATACTTGTAAGTCTTGGGTTGTATGTGTATGTGAGAGCATGAGGGAGGTAGTGTATGACTGTGTTTGTGTGTGACTGTATATGTCAGGTGGGGTTTTGGACTCCTCCCCTCTCCTGGGACATCTGGCAATGCTACAACATCTTCGCCTACCCTCCCCCTGCCACTTTTTTTTTAAACATCTGTCTGGTCGCTCCCGGTGGCTGCCTGGTGGGATCTGGGTCCCTGGGCTCTGTTGGGTCCTCGGCGGGGTAGGTCGCCCTTGTGTCCCGGGCTGCTGGGTTCCGGGCCCGGCCGGCTCCGGGGTGAGCGGCTATGGGCGGGCCTGGGGGCTAGCCGTTGATGTCTCCCGGGACTCTGCAGGCTGCTGGTTGTGGCCCCCCAGGGTGATCCTCTGCGCCTCTCGAGGGGGGGTTGGGGCTTCTCTGGTGACGGTCTCCCTGGGGTCTCCGCGCTCTGGGGTGACCACTGGATTTCTGGGCTTGGAACTCCCTCCATCTTCCGCACGTTTTTGGGGACAGGTCTGTGGCCCTTCACACTCACTATTGGACGCTCCTATAGAGAAACCTTACACATACAAGCGTGCGTACACACACAGGTGCTCACATGGTGCTTTCATAGGTATGACTTGGACATCTTCAGCACATGACCTAAGGCTGTGGTTGGCCCTAAATGCCTTAGTAATAATTACTGTGTGATTGTTAGCAAACATTTTTACTTTGATATATCTTCATGTAGCTGATGCATCAATGTTTTTGTCTTGTGGTTTTTTTTTTTTTTCCCCTCTTTTTCTGCAGGTCTAGAAGCGGATTCTGGTTCATTTATTGTTTATTCTATACGAAAATTCCCCCTTTACCTCCATCTCCTCCTTTTCTCTCTTCTTTTTCTTTCATTTTTGTCTCCGTGTCCGGTTCGAATCTTAAAAACATCTGAAAATATTTCTAATAAAGTTTTGGTATCAGGCGTGGCGTCAGCAGAAGCTGTAACGCTCCACCTGAGAGAAAAACTGTAAGGCTAGTCGCCAGCATTCAGACATCAATTCTGATTGCTTCACAGCCGAACAGGACACGGTTAAAAAAAAAAAAAAAAAAAAAAGGCTAGCTGTGTGAGCAAAGAGTGAGCGGGGCTGGCTGGAGGAGGGATCGGGATCCCTGTCCTTCCACTGTTTCAGCAGGTTCACATGATAAACCCGCTCCCTCGGCCAACGATTGGGTTGACTCACCAAATAGTCGACGAGTCCTTTCCTCTCTTTAACTTCGTAGGGGCCTTGCCAATGGGCAAGCAACTTAGAGTGGGAAATAGGCACTAGGACCATGACACAATCTCCCGGGCGGAACTCCCGGAGAGACGTGCCACGGTCGTAATATCGGGCCTGTGCTGCTTGGGCCTCATCCATGTGACTTTTAAGGAGGGGCAGAATTTTTCCAAATCTATCACGTAATTGCGCGATATACTCCAGTATGTTTGTAGAGGGAAGAGCCTCTTCTTCCCATCCTTCTTTTAGAATATCTAATATGCCCCAGGGCTGTTTCCCATACAATAATTCAAAAGGGGAGAACCCCGTGGAGGCTTGTGGGACTTCCCAATAGGCAAAAAGGACGAGGGTGAGGAGCTGATCCCAGTTCTTTCCATCTTCGCTGACCATCTTACGTAGCATTTGTTTGAGAGTTTGATTAAACCTCTCTACTAAACCGTCGGTTTGAGGATGATACACTGTGGTTTTTAAATGCTTTATTTTTAGTAACTTGGCAGTCTCCTTGAACGTCTCCGAGGTGAAAGGTTTCCCCTGGTCCGTCAAGACTTCCTTGGGGATACCAACGCGCGCAAAGACCCTTAGTAATTCCTGTGCAATGGCTTTAGAAGTGACTGAGCACAGCGGAACAGCTTCAGGGTATTTGGTAGCATAATCCACGCGGACTAAAATGTACTTGTGTCCTTGGGCTGAGGCCTCTAGAGGTCCGACTAAATCAACCCCAATTCTGTGCAAGGGAATGTCAGTTAAGGGTAAAGGAATGAGAGGAGCACAGTCCCTTCTAGGAATTTGTCGCAGTTGACACCCCGGGCAGGAAGTGCAAAAGCGACGAACCTCCTCATTGATCCCCGGCCAGTAGAAACGAAGCTTGATCCGCTCCAGGGTTTTCTCGGTGCCCAAGTGGCCACCTAGGAGGTGGGCGTGTGCTCGCCGGAAGGTCTGCGGGATTAGCAATAGCCGTCTCTCCTGCCCATCATGCATTGCTACTCGGTAAAGGAGGTCATTGTCTAAGACAAAGTGAGGGCCCTGTGGCATCGACTGATTAGTGCGCTGGCCATTGACAAGGACCACTGCATTTTTAGCAAACTTCAGGGAGTCGTCATTCCATTGCTCCCTTCTAAAAGAAGCCGGCGTCTCTCTAAATTGGAACCACAAAAGGGACAGAGGGTCCATGCCGACCTCAATGGGCGTGGTTCCCCCCGTTTCGTCTCGGTGCTGGTGGATGACGTTTCAGCACGCAACGGCCGGGACTTGCCACGTCACTCAGGCAAGCCGCTTCGTCTCTCTCTGCCAGCGGATTACACGGCGTGGAGGCAACTTGAGACGGCTCATTCCCGTCTGTAATGAGGCCCAAGTTAATCCCGGGAGTGGTATGTGTCTCACCACTTTTAATTTTAGACCAGTCCCGCCCTAGTATCACCGGGTGTGGAGGATCGGGTAGGATCGCTACAGTTATTTTCTGAACTGATCCTCCGTAACTGATGACACAAGCAGCGGACCTGTACCAGCGGATTTCTCCGTGGACATAGGGTATACCGGTCTTAAATTTTAGCCACTGTTGTGGTAGCACAAATCGGCGGGCAACAATGGAAATGTTGCTGCCGGAATCGAACAAAGCTGTGGTCTTGTGTCCATTGACGATCACCACGCCAGTATGTGGGACCGCCAACGGATTAGTCAGAGCACACCAAACCCTCTTCACCCTCCACCTGCATTCCTCCTTGCCTCCAAGTGGTTTGCGTGCCTGTGGCATTGCGGACGCCGATACAAGTTCCAGGTTGTACGGAGAGGGGGTTGGGGTGGGGCTAGGTCTTGGGACATACCCCGGTTGAGTTCGACATAGGGACGGTTCTGCAGTGTGAGGGCGCCATTTGTGTCTCCAGAAGCTCTATGAGCTCTGCTATGTTCTTAAACTGCTTGCCCCAGACCGGCTGGGTGAAGCCATAGGGAAGCGCTTTCAGGAACAGATAGCAAGTTACCTGCTCTATTATGTGGTAGGGCTTGTTTTCAAATGGCCGTAGCCACTGCCCTACCATTGCCCAGAAGGACCAGATTTGTTTGATGGTCGGCCGCTCTGGGTCCAACCTCCATTTTTTTATTTCACTCACCTGCCAGTCTGGGGCACCCCTAGGTGGTAAACAGGGCTCTGGTTTCACAGGGAGGCGGGCACTCTCCTCCAAGAGAGCATACTGAGCCCCTTTTGCCTCCCCCCTCCGGAGCAGCCCAGCTCTGTGGGCCCCACCCGCACACTCTTTGACCTCTCTAGGTGGCCTAGTTATGCATGCCAGGAGCAGAGTCTGCACCGGGTCTCGCCAAACCACGGGACACCCTCCCCATCTGAACACTAGGCCCTGGTACGCTCCCACCTGGGTGCATTGCAGGTCCTATCCCCTTCCCCTCTGGGACTTCTCCATCCTGCCGACTACACCAGTGTCATAAATACGAGACAGAGTCATATAAAGGTTTGGGGCAGCCACCCGTATAATCTGGTATCCTGGCTGCAAAAGTAATGTTTAGCAAAATACAGCACTGATGTGCACAAAACCAAGTCCAAAACAGAACTGAGGGACTAGGGAAAAGGTGTAGGTTTTTAAAGGAGAAGACAAGAAGTGAGATCATATGGATCGGGCTCATGGTCTTCAGCAGTTGGTTCGAGTCTGGATGTGACATCACAGGGGCCGGGGCTGGCAAGGTCTTCTTCCATAGGCTCGGTCCCGGAAGTGACGTCAAAAGAGCCAGGTGGGATCTCCCGTGAATTGTCTACAGGAAAGAGAGAAAAAGAGTCAGTGCACTCTGCCACATCCCGGCATGCTTCGGAACTGCCCTTACTCAAGCCCTTTAGCTGCCTCCCATGTGCACGAGTGTGACAAGGCCCTACTCAGCCCAGACCCGTCGGGTAGGGCAACCCTAACCGAGAGGTCGTGAACCCGAGAAAGAGCATCATCGTTGGCGTGGAGAGTGCCCCGACGATGAATGAGCGAAAACTTGTACGGCTGGAGGTCAAGAAACCACCTGGTGACCTGCAGATTTGACTCCTTGTGTAGGGCCATCCACTGTAAAGGTGCATGGTCCGTGACAAGGGTGAATTCCCGGCCCAGCAGGTAGTACCTCAGCTGAGTAATCGCCCATTTAATCGCCAAAGCCTCCCATTCCACCGCTGCATACCTGGTCTCCCGGTCCAACAGATTCCGTCTCAGGAACATGATGGGGTTTTCCACACCATCAACGCTTTGGCTCAGCACGGCCCCCAGGCCTGTGTCTGAAGCGTCCATCTGGAGGATGAAAGGCAAAGAAAAGTTAGGTCCCGTCAAAATAGGTACGGACGTAAGGGCCTGCTTCAAGTCACTAAATGCAGCGCCTGTCTTCTCAGTCCATACCACAATGTTCGGGGCCCTCTTCCTTGTCAAATCAGACAAGGGTGCCGCTCTCTCCGAGAACTGGGGCACAAACCGGCGGTAGTACCCTGCTAACCCAAGAAAGGCTTGGACCTGCCGCTTGGTTCGTGGACAGGGCCATTTCAAAATGGCATCTACTTTGGAGTACTGTGGCCTCACGGTACCCTGACCAACCAGGTAGCCTAAATATCTGGCTTCGCTCAATCCAAAGAAGCATTTCTCGGGATTGATCTGGAGCCTGGCCTCCCCCAGCATCCGCAATATTGCTTGGACCTGTTGTAGGTATTCCCATCATGTGCTGGAATAGATGACCATGTCATCCAGGTAGGCAGCACTGTATGAGTTATGAGGCCGGAGCACTTTGCCCACCAGACACTGGAAGGTTGCTGGAGCCCCATGTAACCCAAATGGAAGGACACGATACTGCCAGTGTCCACTAGGGGTGCTAAACATGGTTTTAGCCTTCGCGTAGTCCGCTAAAGTAACCTGCCAGTACCCCTTTGTCATGTCCAGTGTGGTCAAGTACTGAGCCTGCCCAAGTCTCTCGAGGAGGTCGTCCACTCGTGGCATTGGGTAGTCATTGTATTGGGAGACTTGATTAAGCCGATGTAAGTCATTGCAAAACCTCCAACTCCTGTCAAGCTTAGCAATCAACACAATGGGGCTGGACCAGGGACGATGACTTTCCTCGATCACACCTAGTTCCAGCATGCGCTTGATCTCAAGCTCCACTTTAGCCCTTTTTGCTACGGGAAGAAGATACGGGCATTCTCAGACAATAACCCCGGGCTCTGTCACAATGTGGTGCTCAACCAGAGAGGTCCCTCCAGGGCTTTCACTCACTACCTCCCGGACAGACCGGATAACTATTTCCAGCTTCCGCTGTTGTCTGGGACTCAAATCCACACCGAAGTTAAGGCTAGCTGTGTGCTGGGAGAGAGAAGTGCTGGCTAGGAAAAATCACGGATTCTCGGCAGCGTTTGACGCAGATGGCAGATTGTTAGCAAACATTCTAAACAACTAAGACACATTTACGCCAAATTTATTTACTGACAACGCAAGCAATCTGGTAAGTATAACTCATCAACCTGGAGGTAAGTGAAGAAAATTTGGAAAGTCTACAAAATTATATTGATCAAGTTTTTGAGTCTGTTGTCATGGGGCCTAAGAAAGCAGCAGCTAACACGGAAACACCTGCTACCAAGAGAAGCCGTCCTCAGGATTCCCCCGAGGCGACCTCATCTCCCCGCAAGGATATATTAGAATTATTAGATTCTATAGATAAAAGGCTTTTGGGATTTGAGGGACGACTCCACCTGCTCGAGATTCTACACCAGGAGTTCCAGAACCTCCGACAATCTCTGGAATTCAGCCAGGATCAGGTGGAGCGGCTTGCGGCTGAAAACGCGTCTCTGCGGGAGACTGTGTCTTCCCTGTCAGAGGGAATGACATGGATCTCCCAGGACAACAAGACCCTGAAGGAGACGGTTTTGGATCTTCAGGCCCGCAGCATGAGAGACAATCTGGTGTTTGCAGGC
Organism: Polypterus bichir lapradei; assembly: GCA_026402145.1. Lineage (NCBI taxonomy): Eukaryota > Metazoa > Chordata > Cladistia > Polypteriformes > Polypteridae > Polypterus > Polypterus bichir. Next base: position 19,979 of record JANRMT010043153.1, read on the forward strand.
CTGCCGGAGCAGACGGGAGGACAACCGGAGGATTGCGAACAAACAATCAAGAACTTTCTCCAGACCCACATGAAGATACCCGAAGAAACGGTAAAGAACATCACCTTTCACCGGGTTCATCGCCTTGGAGCCAAAAGAGCAGACAGCAGAAGATCTCGTCCCATCGTGGCCAAATTTGAGCATTTTAAACAAAAGGATTTTGTTAAGAGCCGCGGGAAGGAGCTCAAAGGAAAAGATTTTAGCGTGAATGATCAATTTCCTAAAGAAATTTTGGATCGCCGCAGAGTTCTGTTCCCACTGCGTAAAAAATTCATCCAAGAAGGGAGCCGCGCTGTCATTTCTGTGGACAAGCTCTACGTCAACAACAGGCTGTACAAGGAGCGAGGAGTGACAGACTGGCTTTATTAGCCCAACATCAGGTCACAAGTTTATTATTCTTATCGGGATTCACTGGGTATGAGCATGTCAGGATAAAAAGCTGCTATATCCGTGTTTAGATGATGGGATCACCTGTTCTCTCACCACCCCACACCTCTAGCACCTTTTCTTTTTACTTCTTTTTTTCTTTTTTTAACCTTTATCACTCTTTCCTTTCCTTCTTTTACCTGCTTCTGGAACTTTACATCCACATGACACAATCACACAACTTTCCTACACTGCGTCAGCACACACACAACGCACACATACAAACACTGGATTATAATTATTACATTTTATCATACAACCACAAACACTCTTGGTTCTGTCTTATTATTATTATTATTATAATTATCTGATTATTATCAGCATTAGTATTATTATCAGCATTAGTATTATTATTATTATTATTAT
>JANRMT010043156.1:9705-21590 GCA_026402145.1 Polypterus bichir lapradei
TTTTTTTTATTCAGTTTTATTGAGTGTTCCTGCTCACGCTGAATTAGTATGCACCTTATGGTCCATGATATCAAATAACTCATTTTATGAGCTGTATAGTACATCTCGGAAAACATTGTGACACTGATGCCACATTATTCATATTATTCATATTCATTCGCCTGCCTTCTTGCACTTCTAATCAGTGATTGCGTTTTGGTTTTTTTTCCGATCTTGCCAGTGTCCACATTTTGGGGCACAGTACTGTTTCTTTTGTATTCCAGGACAGGCACTATATGCAATCATCAGATTCAAATGTTAACAGTTCACACACACCCAAGGACCATCCTTTCTACGTTTAGGATGCTGTTTTCTGATTGGTACTATTCAGGTCATAAAATTAGTTATTTGACATCATGGACCATAAGGTGCATACTAATTCAGCGTGAGCAGGAACACTCAATAAAACTGAATAAAAAAAAATTCAAGTGACGGTGAGATACGAAGAAGGCAGATTCACCAACGTTTGTGTGTCAACTTTTACCCCTCCAGATCAGAGAATTTCCAGTTCAATTGTCTCAAAACATCACTCACATCTACAGTTATTCACAGTTTTAGATAAAAAGTAACCGTGTCAGATCTGGGGCAGGGGCGTGGTGGGGGGCATTGGACGTTATATCGTGATCGTGACTGAGAAAATTCGAGTGGAAAAAAAAAACGCTAACTTTTACAAGTCCTATAAATTTACACCGGCTGTTACAGACACAAATGAAATGTATGTTTTTATTGTATAATAGTAACAATAAGAAAAGCTCACTACTCAAAACATTAAATTTGCAGGGGAGTTGGTTTCGAACTCACGACTTTTGGATTATAAGTCAACAGCTCTAACCGCTGCACCACAGAAGCTGTCAAATTGTAGTTGCCCTTTTAATGGAAGTATTTATTTGATATTTGGCCATCAGCCTTTACATATTATATAGTTCATGTGTACATTTATTACTAAAAAATGAAAAACATTTCTGTTTTAATAATTTGTTTACATAGATTGTTTAGACACAAAAAGCACATCCAGTTATTTCCCCTTACAATTCTGAGTAGTTCACTCCCAGATAATCAATCAAGGCAGGAACTGGGAGAACTTCTTGGCCGTTCTGAGGCAATGGGGGGGATGGTATAAGGCTGCTTGCTGCTTGGGCTTATCAGCACATTTAGAAGACAAAAGAGGCTGATGGAGAGGTGCGACGGGATTTAAGGTGGGCCAGAATTACAACTTTTTTTGTTGGCTCTGGTAATTCTAGTGTTAAAGCCTCAATTTTTGTCTCTTGTGATCTGTTCTGTTTTTGACTCTGTTCTATGCACATTGTGCTACTTATTTCAACTTTTGCAGCCGGGAAAAACAATATACGGGTGGCTGCCACAAACGCTTTATGATGTCTTGGGCTCTTTCTTGTCACAATATATATATATATATGAGTAGCAAAGAACCTTTTAAGGTAAAATGACAATGCTTACTCAAACATTACAGTGATCGACAAGCTATTAGATAAATTGACAAAAAAAAAATGGTAATAAGAAAGTTGAAATCAAATAGCAGTGAAAGCCAAAAGCAAAAAGAAATTACCTGAGAAATTTGATTTCTATTGCTGATGACTCTAATATTTAGAAACACAGTACAGATGTTTTTTGTTCACAAAGCTTACTCTTTCAAAGATAGCCAACAAGATTACATGACCATGAGTGATAACAACACATGCATATGCTCATGTAGGTCATGTGTCTTGGTGATGTGTGGTGTTGTAGTAGCTTGTTCAAAAATGGCAGCAAATGATGATGTTAAAAACCAATAACTGAAGAAATTGGGAATATGTTAAAATACATGAAACAATATTTAAAAAGACAAATAACAAAATAAAGTGTTTTTTTGTTCTTTTTTTTTTTAACTGGATTGCGAAAGTCAGTTAAATATTAACAATTGGGACTTATTTAGGGTTCCAGGGTTTATTGGTTAATCAATTATATTGGTATAATTCTGACTACCAATCGACTTTGAAAGAGTTTGCTGTTTCTTCAGTTTACGTTAGGTCCCCCCTACTTTTAGGTGTTCCTGGACCATGGGGTCTAACAGTACCAATAAAATATTAAAAAAAAATCTCACCAAGGAATAATATCAAAATCACTCTGAGAGATCTGTAGCTTGTCTCGAATAACTTCCCAACCGATGTCTATACGCCTGCGTTTGTTTGCTACTCCATGATGTGTTTCTCTTTGAGTTGTGGATTGTGTGATTTCTAAGATTCTTGAATCCTGTGTAAAAAGCTGAATAAAAAAAAAATGATGAAACAGGATAAAACTGAAAATCAGAACATGAAGCAATTTTCAAAATTCTATAAGCAAATTCCCTCTACCCATCCATTTTCTACCCTTCCATTATCCAACCCACTATATCCTAACTACAGGGTCACAGGGGTCTGCTGGAACCAATCCCAGCCAACACAGGGCATAAGGGAGGAACGAACCCCGGGCAGGGTGTCAGCCCACCAAAGGGCGCGCGCACACACACACACACACAAGGGACAATTTAGGATCCCCAATGCACCTAACCTGCATGTCTTTGGACTGTGGGAGGAAACCGGAGCACCCAGGGGAAACTCACGCAGACACGGGGAGAACATGCAAACTCCATGCAAGAAGGACCCGGGAAGCGAACCCGGGTCTCCTAACTGCAAGGCAGCAGCACTACCACTGTTTTATAGATCAGTGAAATACTTATTTAGCTGATATTTTAATCCATTGCACAAAACACAATTATACTAATTTTTATCTATTTATACAATTTGGAATACTGGAAGATTTACTGAGCTGTTCTTGGTCACACAGTGAAAACTTGTTGGGCACTGAACCAGTAAACATGCTGTTTGCAGTATTCCTATTAACCACAATGCTTTGTAAATGTTACTGATATATGTAATATTAAGATTTACAGTTACATTTAAACCTTGAACAAGAAGACTTTACCAACAAGCCTGTTTAAATATATATAGTTTTACCTGGTGACAAATATCTGCCATCAACTCAACTATATTCTCTTTCACAGCTATGGGACGAAATCCAGTGCTGTACTTCCCTCTACTTCCGATTTGGTTTAGTTCACTAGCAACGGCATCATATAAGCTGTATAGCAGACTTTGCCACTTGCTCCAGTCATCTGCATAGGCACCTGTATTATAATATGGCAGTACATTATTTCTATTTAAAGAAAAAACTTAAGAAAAAAGATACCGGCATATGCCAGATATGTGTACATTAATACAAGAAGTTTAATAAAGTAATTATTTAATACTGATAGTTATTAAAATTTGTTGAAGTTTCAGCCACCAATGCATCACTAAAAAGTTTGTTCCAGACTCTTATTACTCTTTACACAAAGAACTTCCCAGATTCTGTCTTGAAGGCACCCCTAATTTCTACTGGTTTCCTTAAGGATTCGCTGTTTAAGTGAAAGAATTCTGCTATATCAACATTATTGATAGATAAAGTTCCCAATGTGGCCTTCTATGCTCAAGTGTAAAGAGCTTCAATTTACTCAGTTTGTTGCAGAAGCACATGCCTTTTGATCCAGGGATGCATTTGGTTGCTTTTCTCTGTAGAGGTCCTAGAATTAATGTGAGTCTTGCATTACCTTGTTAGGCTCATTATTTATAAACATATTCAGCCTCCGACTTAAATCAGACATAAACCTACCACAAAACAAGAATTCCTAGTTACAAAATATAGCATATTACATTTTCCTGAAAACACATCTAAAGGCTTATGCCTAATGGTTTAATTCAAAAATTGTATATTTTTTTCCTTGCTTTTATAAAATACATTACCTGTTTCTTCTGTTTTGGCTCCTTTGGGGTGATGTACATGCAACTGAATGCTGAAAAATTCAACAATTTCCTCCTTCAAGTTATCCTGAGGTCTTCGCTGAGAGCAAACATACATAATAGTGGGTAGGATCTCTTCACCAAGTGCACACACTCTCCTGCGGCAGTTTATTGCAGATGTTCTTAGAAATACATTTAAAGCTGCAATTATATGTTCCAAAACCGCCAAAATGTTTTCATTTCTGCATTTAAAAAATAACATGTCAGAGGTGTATTACTTCAGTGTTTATTTAAAAATGTAAATAAAGCAAATAAATAAAACATTTTGAAAAATTTAATCAGATGAACGAGTGACAATTTTGTTAATTTAATACTGTGTAAGATAGACATTTCGAGGATGACATCATAATTCCATGCCTTCTGCAATATTCTTTTTCATTTTTGTGTAGTACCAATCTACTCTCTATATATAAAATCCTCAGCCTAAAAGTGCAATGATTTTGTGCAACGATTTTATGTGGCGTCAAAAGCACCATGATGTCCCTACATTGATGGATTAAAGGGCAGAAGTCCACATGACCATCATCATCAAATTATTCCATGTGAAACCTGAATACAATGAGGACTGATTGAGGTCATTTATGTTAGGTAGAATGCCTAGACGGGGCTGGGCAGTCTCGTGGCCTGGAACCCCTGCAGATTTTATTTTTTTTTCCTCCAGCCATCTGGAGTTTTTTTTTTTGTTTTGTTTTTTCTGTCCTCCCTGGCCATCGGACCTTAACTTTATTCTATGTTAATTAGTGTTCCCTAATTTTAATTATTTATTTTGTCTTTTTTCTCTTTCTTCATCATGTAAAGCACTTTGAGCTACATTGTTTGTATGAAAATGTGCTATAGAAATAAATGTTGTTGTTGTTGTTGTTGTTGTTATGTCACTTATTTGTCAATCTTTAAATCAAGCTAATTTTAAAACCTAAATATATATGTTTGGTATCAATCTTTTCAGAATTTATCGAACATTAATGTGATGTTGTTAGATTTGCAGATTCTTATTCCGTTTCTAAATTATAAACTAAAAAATATCAAGAACTCACGTCCCACGAGAGGACACTTTGTGCCAAGAGATTTAACCCTGCTCGGGGCTGGAAATAAAAGACAAAGAGTAGAACAGCTGCTGTACAGGCTTTTAAATGTTTGAAGCGCCGCGCGAGATGCAGATCACGCGGCACAGCAGCAGCAGTGAGCCAGCAGCTGATCGACCAAAGAGGAGGTTTAAAAAAAAAAAAAAAAAAAAAAAAAAAAAACTGTATTTGTTTCCCAGTGTATAACCATTTAAGAAGGGGTTTCAGAGGAGTGACCACGTCTCCTTGGGGTGCGTTCAGCCCATTGATTTCCTGTACTTAATTTGTCTAATTCAGGTTTACAGGGGCCACAGTCTATTCTGGCATCATCGAGTGCAAGGCAGAAACTAATCTTTGATAGGGGACCAGTACATTGCAGGACACAATCAAAATCTTTCCACAGTTATTCACACCACGCTGATTCAGAGATACCAGTTCAAGGATCCTGAATTTCTTTGAAATGTAAGAGGAAAACAAGGTGGTGTTTAATTTGCAGAACAGCATACAGGACATGTTATTAGTCAGGTGACAAAATTACTCATCAGAATTTTTTTTAAATAATTTGTTTACGTAAGAAATCTTTTCAGGCAAGAAGAATACATACTTTTTGGTCTTGCTAGTTTTTCAATAGTGTAAAGGTTTATAATGCATGTCTTGGGTCCACAATGGAAGAGTGAAAGTTTACAAAAAAAAAAGACAGATATATGTAAAATTTATTTTAAATTTGAAATATATCACCTTTTATCTGTATATACTACTGCAACTTTTTTTAAAGTATTAGAGTATTAGAAAACCTGTAATAAGAACAGTCCATTCAGCCCAACAACCTCCTCCATTCTACTCACCTAGACTCTCCAAAATAACATTAAGTCTATACTTGAAGGTCCTACTCCCCAACACAACATCTTAATAATTTATTCCATGTGTCTATGGTTCTTCCATAAAGGAAAACTTTCAAACCTATGTATGAAACATGCCTTTTACAAGTGTGTTCCAGTGTTCCTCTTGTGGAATATATTACAAAATAACCACTAAGATCCACTATACTATTTCCTTTCATACTTTTAAACACTTAAGTTAAGTCACCTCTTAACCTACATTTGTGTAAGATGAAAAGATTCACCTCTTTCAATCTCTACTCATTGCTCATACTTCTTAGTCCCGGAATCAACCTAGCTGCTAATCTCCATACTTTTCTAGCAGTACTATCTCCTTTTTGTAATATAGACATTAAAATGGTACACAGTACCCTGGGTGAAGCCTCACTAGCATATTATATACCTTAAGCATAACCTCCCTTGACTTGCAGTCCACACATGATATTTACCCTTACATGCTATTAGCCTTCTTGATCACTCCTGTACACTGTCTGGATGTAGATAGTGATGAGTTCAGCGTGACTCTTAGATCATTCTCATAAGTTATACTTTAAAGTTTCAGACCCTCCATTGTGTATTTAAATCTAACATTTCTGCTTCCTATGTGTAATACCTTACATTTACTTAAAATAAGTTTGACCTACCACAAATCTGCCTGAGGCTATATGCTATCCAAGTGCCTCTGTAACAATTTAGGTTATTCTATATTATCTGGTGTTCCACCTAGTTTGGTATCATGTACAAACTGAAACAGCTTATGTTCTTGTCCAGATCAATTATGTACATTAAAAACAGCAGCAGCCTCAGTACTGCTCCTGAGGGACACCACAATTAACATCACCTAATTCTGACAAAAATTTCCTCACCATTAACTAACCTTTCGTGTGGTGCAAGCATCTCTCTTATTGAATGCTTTTGTTGCATCATCAATGAAATGTAGCACATTACTGAAGTACGACCTTATTTGCCCAAACACATGTTGAATATTTGCTGATACACTTGTTCTAGATGTACTGCTAAATCTTTTCCTAAATAACTGCTTCCCTTAGCCTGTACTTACTTGAATCAGCTTGATTACCCTTGTTATACAACAGGATGATAGTTACTAGCCTCCAGTCTTTAGGAATTTCCCCAGTGTGCAAAGAACTTTGAAAAATATGTACTCACTAACTTTCTTAACCACTCAAGAATAAATGTTAGCTGATCCTGGAAATTTGTTAGATTTTACTCCAGACTTGGACATTGTATGGCCTTTTGGCTGAATATGGCCCATGGTCTGTTTCTGTCTGGCCTGTGGAAGGTGCGGACGGCAAGTACTTGACTAGGTGTGTCAATATGAATCACATTTAGATGTGACCATACAGACGCAAATCAAAATTGATATTATGGGAAATTGCGGGAAACTGCATCAGAAAGGATGGGATATAAAAGACGGAAACTGTGGGAGATTGCATCAGAGAATGAGGTGATGCAGAGATTGTTAATCTTTTACTGAATAGAGGAAGACGATACCTGTTGTTAATCTGCATTAGGTCTGCATTTTGTGCAAAGGTGCAACAAAAATAAGCGGTAAAAAATGAAAAGTTGATGTGGAAAACAGATCATTCAACAAATCCTGGACTCCTAGGTATTTTGTAAAGACTACGACTTGAACTGTCACTTTGAGACAAAGCACGCCAAAAAATACATAAACAATTTGTTACATTTCGTTTCTGTTGTGGGGTACAAAATCTGTACATTTTGGTTTACATTTTCATTATATTTTCTTCAAGACAAGACAACAGATGAATTTAAACACGACACATCAAAGCATATCTTCTTCCCAATTGTGCCTCACTTTAAAAACAGCTGTTCAAGCAAAAGAGGAAGACATGACAATGACTCAGGCTATCAATTACTTTATATCCTGAGAAATGATGGACAACTGGGACAATAAGTTGCTAAATGGGTTTACAGCCTGGGAAGTGATAACATGCCAGTTGGTACTAAGCAACATCAAAAAAAGTTTTACTGTTTGGGAAAACGGACAGTGAATTCATTCATCATATTGACAGCCAGCCAATCAGAATATCTAACAATGACATCTTGCAAAACCCCACGGTAGAATTTTATAATAAAAATGCATCGCCTGAAGAGTGACATAGGAGGAAGAAGAAGGGACAAAGACGTCAGCAGGGAACAGAGCAATGTCAGAAAGGGCGCCGGCAACGTGCTTCGGTTTCCATCTAATCATCAGAAGCATCTCATGAACAACTAAATGCCTGAGACATTCTTCCTCGTCATCTTTACTTTTTCGTAAGCTTTTTCTAAAGACTATATATATCCAGACTTTACTATCAGTCCTATTTTCTATTATTCTTTGTTCTACTGGTATTATTATTACTGTAATAAATAACATGCTGCTTTTAACTTTCTATGCTTTGTCTTAATGTCTGGAGTGATTGAATTAATAAGGTAGATTTCTTTGAGCACCTGGTGTAGGTGGAGATTTGCTATTACCTGTGCTGCAAGGTTTATTAAGGCTGCTGGTGAGAGCTCCACCCAAAAGTAAGGAACAGTACATAAAGTACATAAAGTAAGGCATTCTTTGCTGATAAATAGCCTGTACTTAATGATGCTGAGCCTTTGTATGTTTAAATCTATTCTTGGAGACCAAAAGTAATATTTAGGTCTGAGATATCTTTAAAAAATCGTATGTTATTCGTGCCGATAAGTAAGTAAGTCTCTTGAAGGGCTGAGAGAGTGACAGGTTGTGTTATTCCTAAGGCACTTGTGTGGTTTAAAGAGCTAGAGATTAACCAGCTGTGTGTGTGTCATTCATAGGGCACTGTTGAGTTTCTGTGTGTATGCGTATAGCTATGTATGCGTGTGTTCATCTTAAGGTGCAACAGTAGACCAACCCGGTAACGAATCTGATGAGGGATAGTAGAGGGATAAACCACGATAATACAGTTTATTTTTCCAAATGAAGCACGGGCAGTTGAAATGACTTGCTTAGGGCCACACAGTGTCAGTGGCGGGATTTGAACCCACAACCTCAAGATTTGAAGTCCAAAACTTGAACCACTTCGCCACACTGTCTGCCAATTAGGAAAATAGGAACAAGTGTGACAAGATGTCCTAACCTTGCTTTAAATGGACTCTTGTACTGCCAAGTATACAAACATACTTCTCACTTTGCAAATACAGAGAACCAAATGGCATGACCCAGCAGATTCATTGTTTCAGAGAGAGGAAAGAATCTGCTTTGTCCATCCCATGTCTGAGGTTCAAATATAGAATTTTCACAGAGAGGCTGAGTAATGTGATGCCTTGGCTGATTCTGACTTTAAAGTGAAAGCAATTTGAGTTTTAATTGTAAAATACCTTGGCTACTTAATATATAATAACAGTCGACCCTTGACATACGACCGACCTGACATGCGAACAACTTGATTTACGACCAAAATTTTTGTTTTGATTTACGACCAACGTCTTGCGTTACAACCCGAATGAGGTCACGTGTATCCGCTTGTGCAATTGTAAACAAACAGCCGAGAGCGTTCGTAAGCGTCAGTCGGATCCCAGATACATGTGTTTATGGACATAATTTCGGTCAGTGCAGTGATTTATCTATACTAATAAAAGGCAAAGCCCTCACTGACTCACTCACTCACTCACTCACTCATCACTAATTCTCCAACATCCCGTGTAGGTGGAAGGCTGAAATTTGGCAGGTTCATTCCTTACAGCTTCCTTACAAAAGTTGGGCAGGTTTCATTTCGAAATTCTACGCGTAATGGTCATAACTGGAAGCTGTTTTTCTCCATTTACTGTAATGGAGATGAGCTTGAAAGCCGTGGGGCGGAGTTTCGTGTGACATCATCACGCCTCCCACATAATCACGCAGTACATAGAAAACCAGGAAGAGCCCCAAAAAGCGCTGAAGAAAACATGCATTATATAATTGAGAAGGCAGCGAAACAATAAGAAGCGAGCGAGTAATATATACAACCATATTCATGAGTTCTGCTACTTCGGAAACAAAGCACGATGTAAACCTAAACTTTAAATTAAGTTCATAGACAGGCTGCCGCGGGCGTTTGTAATTTAGTGCCTGCCCATATAAGGCCGTCTGTCAGCGGCAATCCAATAGAAACACTGCCACTAAATATTCACGGGTGAAGGACTGTGCTTATGCAGAGGAAGATGAGATAGGGTGGTGTTTGGCACAAACTCAGTGAAACTGCGAGAGAAAGTTTTAAGTGCCAGGACTTAGGTAACATTAGATACAGCCATGGACATTGTACGACATGGCACCAGCACAGCTGGGAAACTTCGATGCATGTACACCGAGCGGCTCACGTGAACTGACGCAGTGCACAGACAAAAAGCAACAGTTCCAAAGAGCGCTGAACAAAAACCGAATTACACAATTGAGAAGGCAGCAAAAAAATATGAAGCGTCTGATACATACAAGCATATTCATAACTGCAGCTACTGCAGAAACAAAGCACACGGTGCAAAAAGTGAATGTCCCGCTAAAGGAAGACAGTGTAAAAAAAACCCGTGCATGCAGTGTGTCACATCTCAGATAAACAGGAAGACGAGCTGTTTATTGATGCAGTAAGAAACGAATCGATAAATGAAACCTCTTATCTTTAGAACGATTGACAAATACGGAATGTAACTTGAACACAACACATCGTACAAATACGACCCTGATTGAAACAAATAATGATAATCGAATCCTTGATGACAGCAACACTCAATAACACTCACAAAACAATTACTGTATATTGACAATCATGTTACGTTATTTTTAAAATGTTCCCTTTTCTTTTTCATAGCTTCTTTAACACACTACGTCTCCGCTGCGAATATATATATATATATATATATATATATATACCCTGATCTACATACTCTCAAATAGATAAGCCACACACCGTGGCGCAATTGTAGAGGCTTCGCCTCTATCGCCTACATCCGAGGTTCGATTCCCGAGAGGGGATGTACTGAGTATGTACGCGTGCTTCTCGGTTCATTTTAACCTCGCATCTCCTTGGTTTGAGACGTATGAAAAAATAAGCGGGTAACGCACAATCATGTTACGTTATTTTTAAAATCTTTCCTTTTCTTAGCACAAGCACAGCTGAGAAGCTTCGATGCATGCATTCCATAACAAAAAATAACGCATTTAATCACACTTTCAATTCCAAGCAAAGGGGAACTTTTGTCAATGCATGATTTCCTGGTACATCGATTGCACTGATGCACACATCACAGCTACAAAAAGAGTCGGAATGAAGCGCGTTCCTACGCCTGATCGGATGAAAATTTCATTTAAAAAAACTACCCGAGAGAAGCCTTGATAAAAGCATGGTTTTGTGCACACTGAAAAGCAAGCAAAATTAGATGCATTACAGAAAGCGGACTTTGTGGCTCTTACTGGGTATCATTGGACTTCCGTGACCGTTAGTAATTCTAATTACATCTAATTACAAAATGTTCAATGATCACACTGTTTTAGCTTAATGTACAAAATAATTTTGGCTAAGGTTACTCAGAGTTTAAAGATTAAGTTGGTCAAATTACCTTTTATGTTTCTGACTTATTTTTTTAAGAAGAAAAACTGCACTTTATGTTGAAATTTTGATTATTATTATTTAAAGACAATGCCATTCTGAAAATGTACTTAAAGTACTTAAACTACCACTTTATTTTTAAGTCTGCCCAATTTTAACCAGGGATGATATTTTTGTTTCTGTTTTGAATTCAAATGCAGTTTAAAATCATTTTTTTTTTCAGAAATTAAAACAGCTTGAGTTTACAATATTCATGTCCATGTCTATTATTTGATTCTGTCGCCCACTAAAACCCTTTTAAATTAAAAAAACACATTTGCGATTTGGGGCAAATTTACGTGTGCGATTACATACGATTAATCAAGATTAATTATTACACAGCCTCTAATTAATTGGATTAATTTTTTTAATCGAGTCCCACCCCTAATATATATATGTAGATATATATGTAGATTTGTATATATATAT
>JANRMT010043224.1:0-11373 GCA_026402145.1 Polypterus bichir lapradei
AGCCCCTGCAGGGACTGCTGGGAGATGCAGTTCTAACTAATGGTAGCGCCGCTACAAACAAATGACCCAGTTTTTCAAGTACAATTTTAACTTTGGTGTTGGTTTTAAAGACAGATGATTATAATGCACAAGACTGTTTAACACATCCACGTTGTAAGGGAAGTACAACAAAAATGATGTTGGGTGTGGCGACATATTCTGAGTTTTTACTGCACACTATGAACGGATTTCTAACTACATGGTGCCACGGGTGTGGTGCCATGTATAATTAGTGGTAAATTCTGAAGAGAGATTGGTTACTTATGTGCCAGAAAGATGACAGAAGGGCTTAATATGACTCAACAGGTCACAACAGCACAAGGAAGACATGTAAAAATATTTGAAGTGCATGTGTTTATGTACATCACCCACTCACAAGAATATACTCACCCTCTCTTCACCGCTTTTGATTAATGGATATGCTTGCACATACACTACCGAGCAGTTTAACAAAACTGTGCAGAAAATACATAAAACAAGCAAGAGAAACAATAAAGAGAAAAAAAAACTTTGGCAGTGAGGGCAAGAATGACAAAAGTTCATCGCATCCTCTTATTTATCATGGTATAAAGTAGTAATTAAAAAGAGAGAATGACCAGGGAAACCGTTCCACTATTACTTCAATACCAGTTACAAGTAATTAGAAACAGCATTATGACAAAAATAAATAGAAAAAAACTTTTAAAATTCCGAAGGAACTTTTTCAGCGGGTTAAAAACGGAAAATATCCTGCAATTAGTACATAATGATGACTGCATGCATGGAGGGTACATCATCACAACCAAGTTGGAGAATGTGCTGTGCATGGAGAGTATCCAGACACCACAGATAACCAAACATCAGACTTCAGTTTACTGTGCTAGTCCACCTTAAATTCTAAACAATGTCGATCCGATGTTGAGTCATTTTATGCACTTGAAAACAAAAATGTACAGTGATGCAGTAGGTAACTCTTTTTAACTGACAGAGATGAATACTACTGAGAAAATGAGCTAAAATATTTAACACCTTGTTGGTTACATGTGATGACCTGAATGTTCCAATAGAGCTCCCGTCTCAAATTTTCAAATGTTCCCTAATAGAAAATGGACATTACCCTTTTGAAATCATAGGGCTCTATTCTATTACAAACAGATCTTGCCTTATGCAGTCACAGAGAGTAGTCTCATAAAACAATAAGATGCCTATCATTAACCAATATGTACTCTGGTCTTCATAACAGGTATAATGGAGGTTGTGAGAATGCTCCTTACTGTTAGTCCAAAAACTGCAGTGTGTGAACATGCTTTTTCAGGACTAAATCTCATGTTTATGGTCCAAGTGTGACACATTTAATGCAGCTGTTTACATAGAATATTGGCTGTGGTCAACTAAAGCCTTCCCCACCCTATACTCGTATTTTCATCTCTTCTGTATCCTTGTGGTAGTACTGGCGTTGAGACTTCAATGAACAATAAATCCCAAGAAGCGGCAGGAAAGGCTGTACCATGCATCGACAGCCCATCCACTAACTACCACATTGATTCTTGGTATTTGATTTCTTCTACAGTAAGTGAAGAGCAGAACCCAACCCCAGACAGAGTGCCTGGCACACATACTCCTGCAGAGACTGTTAAGGGTTATCAGCCTGACTTATACATGTTTGAAATATGGTTAGCTCTGCTACCTCATTTGTTCAGATTCCTGGGTTCTAATCTCAACTCACACATGCAATGTTTGTAGAGTTTGCCTGTTTTTTTTATACCCCCTTTCATTATAACTCTGCTCAAAAATATGTAATAAAATATTGTTATGGGCAGATTACTTGCAAACTGGCAACGTAAATACAGGCATGTATGTGCCCAGTTTGTCTCATAACACTCTACTTCATCTTGTGTATTTTAATTGCAATGCAAGCTACGAGCAAAGAGTCTACGGCTGCAGAAAATTGGCCAACTTGACCTCACAAGTTATGTTACCTGTACTATAGTTTTAGTATTAGAAACACATTCATTTTTGTGGTGTTGACTTTTGTGTGTGACATTATATTTGTTAAATATATATTGATATATTATTTTATTAGTATTAATTTTTGTTAAATTTAGAAGTAGCAACATGTAACTTTGTGATTTGTGGATAGCATAGGGTAGTATTAGTATTTATTAAATGAGAACATATTCTGAAAACCTTTGTACAGTATGTAGTATTTACTAAAAAATAATTACTGTTTAAAATAGAAAAAAATTCTTGGCAGCATCTTTAAAACTTTGTTCATTTCTCTCAGGTCACTTTGATGGTTTTGAACTATTCTAAGAGCACAATATTGGTCTACAAATATTGATTCTATGAATTTTTGATGAAAAGGGACATTTTTTGATTTATAGTTCACCGTAAATTATGAAGTTAGTAAAATGGGCCTGAACGTTTAGATTATTAAGCTTTTTTTTTTATTTATGGTTAATTGTAAGTCTCACATTCACTTTCAGTGACCATGAACTGAACATCAGTATTTCACTGTTTGTTGTATTTTTGTATTTAGATTCCAGCTATTTTTTTCAATATTTTTCTAAGACAGCATCCACCTAAATTTTAATTATTTTATATTTTATTTATGTCTTATATAGGTATTTAGCCTGGCCTAATTGGAAAGAAGTTCTAGTTAGAGAATTCTGGTAGAGAGAAGCTATTCATTAAACTAAACAGACTTGCAAGTAAGCCTAATTGTTGTCCTAAGTATGTTAAAGTGAATTTCATATATTTATTTAGTTAAGCCAGTTGAAATTCTTAATTTTCCATCATATGTGAATATTTAAAAGGCTTCTAAGTGAAAACCTTAACTATTTCTTCTAGGGCTCGACTGAAGAAAGACTTTGATGATTTTAGGAGGCTACCTGATTATGATAACTTTATTAGAGAAATTATAACTGGAAATGAAGCAGAAGCAGATCTAAGCAAAGACAGCTTTTTTCTGGAAGACAGCAGCCCTAATCAGCTTGAAGAAATGAAGATGAACTATGTTGGAATTGGTAAGTGGTTCATTAGATTCACAGGCAGTATAACTTTTACTATACATTAAACATATGATTTATAAGGTATTACAATTCTTGAATGTACCACATTAAAAGAAAGTATGTTAAATTCAACTAAAAACACTTAAGATTAAAAGGTTACCATTCTCAAAAGCAGTAACCTATCCTGGCATCACTGGATACAAGACAGAATCTATCAGAGTGCAACCTCATACACACACATATTCAGACATGGCCAATTTGGAATTGTTGGTTAACTTAACATACTTGTTATTAATGATATGGAAGGAAAAGCAGAGTACCAAGGAGAAGCCCAGTTACACTTGAAAGGAAATAGAAACTTTGCAGTGGGAAAGACTGGACACAGCTTTCAAACCTATGGCTCTAGATTTGAGCAGTTGGGGTGCCACCTTTAAAAAGATCCTTTTGGGATAATGTAGATACCTAAGATCCCAAGATGGCAAGACAGCTTGTGCATGTTGCTAAAATATATTAAGTATATTTTATGAATATTGATAACTTGACTCCCAAAAACCATTATTTTACAGGATCAAGAAGTAAATTCATATGACCACAGCTGTTTTTATATTGTTTTGACCACATTGTTTCTTTGAAAATTTCAGTGTAATTTGCATACATTTTAAATGTGCTTTAATTCTAACCAATTGGTGTAGTGAGAGCCTAGTTAAAATACAAAGTTAAAGAAAATGCTATACAGAAACTTAATGAATTATTTATTTCCCTTTATTGGTAACTTTGTTTTTTTAATATATTTTTATTGATTTTAGTTTGAAGCAAATAACATTCCATACAATCAAGTCAAACTTAACAAATCAAAATTCAACCCCCACCCAAGAAAAAGAGAGCAAAGCTAACAACCAGAGCAAATCTTTAAAAGCAACAAGGAAGGAAAAGTATCCCTTTCCCCCGATATAGAAGCTTATTCTAAAATGTTATTGATTAGATCCTTCCATATTTAAAAAAAGGTTTCAACAGATCCTGTAAGTAAGAATTTGATGTTTTCCATTTTCAAATAGTACAGAACATCTCTTACCCACTGACTTAAAAGAGGTGGGGTGGGATTCTTCCATTTGAGCAAGATAAGACCATGTGGTGGTAGTGAGGTAAAGGCAATTACAGTTTGTTTGTCCTCCACTTTAAGCCCATTTGAATGAGACTGATAGCAATAGAGAAAATCTACTTCTTGCACAAACTATGCAGTTTTTACATGTTTACAATTCTTTTCCACATAGCCAAATTTTTCCTAGTTCTTACTGTAGTTTAAATATATAGTTGCTTTCTAGTAGCTTGCAGCCAAAGTTACCTTGGTTGATGTCAAGATGCAAGTAGCAGACAGGAGTCACAAGGAAGTGCTATGTGAGGCTTTTTGGTTGCATGCCCATCCCTCTTTCCAAGTAGATTCAGTTAATTACTGAGTACTCGGCCAAACATACTGCGTCTGCTCGTAATTATTTGCTTTTAGACAAACTAAATGAATTCTGCGGTAGATGTAATACACAAGCAAGTATGTAGCAGACAGTACTGAGACTCCTGAATGATCTTGGTGTAAAGTGGCTTCTTAGCATACAGCGTAGTGGAACAGCATCTCAGTCTGATCTTGTTTCAGCAATGAAAGAATCCATCAGCATGTGCTAATTTATCCTAGACTTTCTGAACAGGTTTGTGCTTCCTTTTGTGTTGAGAATTCTGGAGTGGACTGCAAAGGTGGAGCAAGGACTTACAAACCAAATTTAAATTTTATTTTTGGCTTTTTTGAAATAAACTTTCAGTTAACAACCATATATACTCATGTATAAGTCGGGTCTTGAAACCCGAAAAAACCATCATAAAATCAGATCCCGACTTACATGTCCGTTCAAAAATGCAACACTCACTTTTTTTTTTTCATAACATCTTGCCTCCTCCAATCTCACATAATTTTCTCAGATGCATCGAATTTTGTTGCAGTTACCAATTTCTTTTGCTACTTCAACGACACTTAATTTAAATCCAGCTTCATATTTTCTTCTTATCGAATGCCCCATCGTAGATAACAGAGGCTGTTACGATAAAGGTGTATGAAGGGAGGGTGTGAGATAAACAAATCAGTGCAAACGTTGCTTCAGAATAGTTTGGGTATTACTTTGTGGTGATGTAGGCACAACAGAGAGAGAGAGAGAGAGGGGTTAGGAGCACGCGCTGATGCATTGCTGCACCCACATAGAAAAAAACGGCAGTGTGCTTCGTGGTTACTTTCTCAGGTGGGCATTAGCATTATCTTTTGGACCAATAGTGCGAGTTATCCGCATTCGAGTTGTACGACCGACATTATAAAATACTAGAAATTATACAATAAAATCAAGTCCCGACTTGGAACATGGGAGAACTTATCTACGAGTATAAATGGTATTTTTTGGTAATAACTCTGATTGTAAAATATTTGCATTTCAATGAAGAAATTTCAGCAGTTTGGTATGATGTTGGCTCACAGTGGCCTACATTCTCTATAGTAGTATAGTAGTATTCCTTTACTTTGGTCTGGTCAGGTGGGGGATACATGCCTCCTTTGTCTTCTACCACTGAAAAGGATTAGCCTTTTTCTTTGTATTTCCTGATTTTTATAAATACTGTAGATTCTCTCTTCACTGCATTAAACACATGAATTGCGTAAATGTAAATAAAATAGTTTTTAAATATAAGTTAATTATAAAAGGGAGGAAGCATTACTGTAGAGTTAATCGTTTTGATTAAAAGCACATCCCGAAGTAAGTGCAGCTTTAACACTTAAATACAGCAGAGTTTTTTAGCTGTGTTCTGTCACATAATTATATCATTGAATTGCCATCCAAAACATTTTAATCCCAAACGTTTATGTTACAGAGTGTGTAGAATTGATTCCTTTAATGATAGCGTTGGGCAAATGCTGGAACCAGGGCTTGAATGGCAGACCATCTTGGAAAAGCTTGGGTTGTTGCTGATGCAGGAGGTGTTGGTAAGAGCAGCAGCGGGCACTCACCCTGTGGTCTGTGTGTGGATCCCAATGTCCCAGTGCATTGACAGAGACATAGTGCTTACAAAATTGTGCCATCCATCAAATGAGACATAAAACCAAAGTCCTGACCCCCTGTGGTCATAAAAGATTCTTGGCTTTCTTTGAAAAAGAGTTGTGTGTACTCCCGTGTCCTAAATAAACTGCCCATTATTCCTTGTCTCTAACTGGCTCTCTCTCTCACCCCTTCGCACCTTAGAGCTAATGTTGTGGTGATCTTACTGGTGCATTAATGGCTTTCATAACATCATCCAGTTGGTTGCTACACATTGGTGGTGGTTAAAGTGGCTCTCCACTGTCTATGTAAAGCATTTTGAGTAGTTAGAAAAGCGATCTATAAATGTAATTGTTACTTATAGCTCAATAATGGATTTTCATTTTTGTGTATGGGTGTATATTTGTTAGTTTTTTTCTTTTTTTTAAATTGATATTTAAGGATTGTACCTCAGTATAACTTGTGTACAGTCATCCCTTGGAATGCGTTAGCGATTGGTTCCAGGACTTCCTCCAAGAATTACTAAATCCATGGATGTTCAAGTTCCTTATATAGGTCAGATGCAATTTAGTATTTGGTTGTATGTAAATACTAATAGTGTAGTATTTACATATAATCTATGCACATCCCTTCCATATACTGTACTTTAAATCATTTCTCGATTGCTTATTATAGCACTGACACTTCGACAAGTGACATGCTACTTTTCCAGAGATCTAAGATTTTTATTTTTTGTTGAAAAAGAGCACTTTGTGCTCCTTCATAGCCTCTCAACTCGCACTAATCCCTGCACTTTGTACACACTGCCCATTGCTGCTCCCAATTGGATATTGAGGTCATTCAGACCTGCTCTGCTGCAATCATTCATGGTCACTGGCAGAGCACCAGGAAGATGATCAAACTTGACTACAGAGGAAGTAAAATTGTAACAAGGTTTATGTAGTGGGAGCAGTGGAAAAATTGATCCTGTTCCTCTAGGGGCGAGAGACAAGGGCTGTCTCGTTTGTCCAATCTTGTCTGCTCCCACTGGTTCTCCCCCCTTGCCTGCACCCCACAGGATATGCCTAAACATCATCTCATTCATGTGGATTCAGCATAGTGTTTGTAATTATGTGAACTGTGTTACAGTATGTGTTTTGTTCTCTTAAATGAAAAAAAGAAAACTTAAGGCAGTTCCTAAAAAAATCATCCTTATTGCTCACAAATACAATGCTTTTAAATGTACACCATATTGCAAACCAGCAAATAAGAAAATATAGCCTAGACCACTTCCAAATCATATAACCTTGCTAATTGACCCAGGAATGTATTTTTAGGGTTTCTGCTTGCTTTTATGCACATTAATATGACTCTCCTCTCTAGTACCTTAGATATTACTGGAAAAAATTGTAATTGTCAATATTCAGCATTAATGAAGAAACTGTTCTCGAAATGTGTCTAATATGGCCTCAGAGTTTCACTGTAGGTGTGCATTGGACTATCATCATATTTTCGTCATTATCAGATACACTACAGAGGACTACCTGTTGGGTCTCATTGTAAGTGCTGGAGGTGTGACTTGATTTCTTAAAACCCCATCAGCTTCTAAGCACATTACTCTGTTATTGACATGGTGCTGCTGGGTTTGGTGGTTTAATGACTGTGGTCTCAGAAAAAGTGGCCGAATTATCTAAACAAAGGAAGTCAAATTTTCATATTGTGTAATAGCTTTGGGCGTGACACAAGCCTCTTTTATATTTTACTTTCCCACCAACTCTAAATTAACTAAACATTTTATATGTTGGAGAAGTATATAAGATCTACTAGCAAAATACCCGCGCTTCGCAGCGGCGAACTACTGCCTTAAAATTTTTATTAAGAAGACAAACCTTTTTAAAACTGAGGGAAAATATACCAATAATTATTTGTTAAGGATCTCTTTGTATGCCACGTTGTCAGTTCGGCCCTCCAGTTGTAATATGACCAAGCTGTAGCTGTGCGCTGAGCTTACTCTTGAGCATGCAATGAACAGTTGGCCATGTGAACAGTAATCTTGTTTCAAATCTCACAGCTTGGATTGCTGCTGTCATAATCGGTTTGAGTTTCATGGTTTGTTTCAGTTACGACAGTATTTGTAGGACTTGTGTTGAAGAGACATTCGGCATCTGTCAAGCGTTGTAAGTATACAACCAGTTTCATTGATAACTTCACATCCAGCTTTTGAGAGTTTAAACATTTCTAAACATCAAAGTGTCCACTACTGAAATCGTCACCTGTGAATCTAAGATGTTTAAGAGGCATTGGCGGTTGTCCAAAGGTGTAAAATATTTGGCCATTTCGGTACACTTAAGCATTTCACTCTTCTAGTGCTCCTGTGTAGTATAATTATCTCCTATACCGTCATCAGTCCACACCTTGAACCTGTCCCAGTCATTCAATACATAAGACACAATGTTACTCCGGATATCAAGAGTGAGCCTGATATGGCCGTGCAATATGTAACAAAGAGAATGGAAAAGGCAGGTGCCATCTCCGGGCATGGAAACCACTTGGTAAGTGACAGTTCTTCGATCGATGGTGATCACCTCAATAGACATGTTAATGGGGGTACGGTTGCAATGATAAAGGAAATGGGTACCTGGACAATGTAAAGTTAAGTCTAAAATACCTACACAATAACTATAATCGTAATAAATGAACAATAAACCAGCGGAGAAGCCGTGGATTAAATAAAAAGGCTGTAGTTATCAGCAGGGAGACGTGAATACCGTGGCGAAGCAAGGAAGGGAATGTAGAGACTGGAGCGACAGACGGCCTTATATAGGCAGGCAGCCAACAACGTGGGAGGCATTGGGATGGGGGACCCAACGCCGCCTCACACGGTGACCGAGCTGCAGGCTATGGACGTATATATGTACGTAAGTAGGATTCGGTTAGCGTTGGGAACCCGCGTACCAAATTTCTTGAAGATGGGCCCATAAGTAACAAAGACCGTTGAAAAGTTCAATATGACGGCCGACAGTGGCATCATATCACCGAAATAAGTACCAAATTTCAGCCTTATACCTACACGGGAAGTTGGAGAATTAATGATGTTGGAAACTTCAATATGGCAGCCGACAGTGGCATCATACCACTGAAATAAGTACGTACATCGGTTTTGGTTAGCGCCGGGAAGCCACCTACCAAATTTCGTGAAGATGGGGCCATAAATAAGAAAGTTGAACATGGCGAACATTGTCAACCGTTATGACCGTTACGCGTAAACCTGCTTAACTTTTGTAAGTAATCTGTAAGGAATGAGCCTGCCAAATTTCAGCCTTCTACCTACACGGGAAGTTGGAGAATTAGTGATGTTTGGGAAATTCAATATGGCGGCCGACAGTGGCGTCATACCACCGAAATAAATATGTACATTGGTTTCGGTTAGCGCAGGGGAGCCGCCTACCAAATTTCGTGAAGATGGGACCATGAATAAGAAAGTTCAACATGGCGGACATTGTGAAAATTAGTGACGTTGGAAAGTTCAATATGGCGGCCGACAGTGGCGTCATACCACCGAAATAAGTATGTACATTGGTTTCGGTTAGCGCAGGGAAGCCGCCTACCAAATTTCGTGAAGATGGGGCCATGAATAAGAAAGTTCAACATGGCGGACATTGTTGACCGTTACGCGTAGAATTTCGAAATGAAACCTGCTTAACTTTTGTAAGTAAGCTGTAAGGAATGACCCTGCCAAATTTCAGCCTTCTACCTACACGGGAAGTTGGAAAATTAGTGACGTTGGAAAGTTCAATATGGCAGCCGACAGTGGCGTCATACCATCGAAATAAGTACATACATTGGTTTCGGTTAGCGCAGGGAAGCCGCCTACCAAATTTCATGAAGATGGGGCCATAAATAAGAAAGTTCAACATGGCGGACGTTGTCGACTGTTATCGACCGTTATGACCGTTACGTGTAGAATTTCGAAATGAAACCTGCTTAACTTTTGTAAGTGAGCTGTAAGGAATAAGCCTGCCAAATTTCAGCCTTCTACCTACACGGGAAGTTGGAGAATTAGTGATGAGTGAGTGAGTCAGTGAGTGAGTGAGTGAGTCAGTGAGTCAGTCAGTCAGTGAGGGCTTTGCCTTTTATTAGTATAGACTAGCAGAATACCCGCGCTTCGCAGCGGAGAAGTAGTGTGTTAAAGAAGGTATGAAAAAGAAAAGGAAAAATTTTAAAAATAACGTAACATGATTGTTAATGTAATTGTGGTGTGTGTGTGTGTGTGTATATATATATATATATATATATATATAGCAAAATACATATCTATATACATATCTACATATACACATATATATATATATGCATACCTATCTACATCATATATACACAGACACACACACATATATATAATTTGTGTGTATGTATGTGTGTGTATACACATACATACAAACATACACACAGGTATATATAAATATATGTGTATATATATATGTATGTGTCTATATGTGTGTGTATAGCTTTGATCACTGAGTGCAAGGGAAAAATAATAAAATGTAGTCTAAGTTATTAAACAGTAAAACATTAACGTTTTAAGAAGTAAAGGTACATTGAGCACTACTGGAGTGGTTGCGGGTAAACTACATTTTAAAGACGGTATAACAGAAAAGGTAAGTAGTACTAACAGCAGCTAAAATGTATATTGATCATCTCTCGGTAGTAGATCCCTTTTGAAAGGCGCTACACGACGGCTGTGGTATAGAAATTACATTTTCTATGTGAAAGTCCAAATTTCTGCCTCCGGTAATGTGCCTTACCAGCAATTAAAGAAAATTAGTTTTGTGTCCTCTGCAGTGTTAAGAGACAAAAGGCTTTGGTTTGGGATAAAAGGAAAAAAGGTGTAAAGAAAGGAAAGTTGCCTTTTTCTTTTATATAGTATAGAGAGATGTGTTCGCTGACGATATGAGCGCCTTTTGGGGACAGTCGCGGTGGGTCTTGTGCAGACTGGTGAGACGTCCCAGCTATTAATCGGCTGTGATGGCACTGTCAGTCCTTCACTCCTGTGCGTGTCTTCATAATCCGAGCTGACGACCTCATAATCGTATACGTGCAAAATAAAGTGCGAAGCGCCTTAATATTATTTTGCCGTGGTGTAGAAAAGGGGTCCTGTGTTTTCATTTGTCTGGGCTATAGCTCAGGGGGAGGATGAAGGCAGAAGCACAGTCAGCGTCTCAAAGGCCGGCACAGCTATGTGCGTGCGCCGGCTGCTCGACTTTTGCTGGGCAGGAGACGCCAGTTTTTGCAGACACGTTCAC
>JANRMT010043226.1:0-11792 GCA_026402145.1 Polypterus bichir lapradei
GTGTTTTAACAACATGTCCGCCTGTCTGTGTCCGGGCGGGGTTCACATCTGGCGTAGTCGGCAGGATGCTCCGCCTGGTTCAAGGCGGGGACCTGTTCATAAAAATATTGTTGTGGACCACCCGGTGCAGCAGGGGGCCCCACCCACGTTCCGCGGGTGCTGCGTGCACACAGCCCCGCGGGGTAAAGGAACCCCACGGACCGCCAGGGGTCCGCAGGAAGGCCATGTTTCCCTAATGCGGGTGGGCGGCGTGTCCACCAGGAGTGCAGCGGGCTCTGAAGATCGCACCGTTGCTGGAGGCGCCCGGGACGGCATGGCGTCGAGAAAAGCCACGTCGAGGAGTGGTTCTCGGTTTGACGAGTCCGGGGAGGTGAGTTCCCTGCCTTGTGGCAGCCGGCCCGTGGGGGCCGGGCGTGTATTTTCTTTTACAGGCAGGGACTTCCCGGACCCACGTCAGTGGCAGGCGCATGCTGGTCTGCGGGGCTCCGGCAGCACGGCGGCAGCCACGGGGGCTGCGGAGGAGGAGACGCTGCAGCTGGACAGGAGCTGGCAACAACACGGCTGCCGGCAACCACGTCGCCGCCGCAGAAGGGGACGCAAGATGGCCGCGGACCAGAAGTCCCTCCCCCTGACAGGCACGCGATTGGACGGTGTGTCTTGTGTGCCCGCCAATGACCGTAGAGAGGCGGGTCCAAGGAACGTCCATCACGGGCAGGGGGGAGACCCGATTGGGCCGGAGGAGAAGGCCCACAGGAAGTGGCCGACGTCGGAGGCTGACAGACAGGTAGGCTCCGCGTCGGTTAACTTCCTGTCTTTGCCGGCTGCTCTGGCGAAGCTGGAGATCTCTCTTCAGCCCACGGAGCAGCGTGTGTTACAGATGCTATGTGCCATCCGG
Source organism: Polypterus bichir lapradei (assembly GCA_026402145.1). NCBI lineage: Eukaryota > Metazoa > Chordata > Cladistia > Polypteriformes > Polypteridae > Polypterus > Polypterus bichir. The sequence continues at coordinate 896 of JANRMT010043226.1, forward strand.
GCTGAAGTGCTGGTACTGGAGAGGAAGGCGTTCGCGGCGCTGAAGACGTTAGCAACAACGGGACGGCGCGACGCTGGAATCTCCAGCCGGAGGGGTACAGCGGAGGCGGTGAGTACAACCGACTCCGTACAGCATGCAGGAGGGTCTGCTGAACATGGCTGTGATGCTAAGGATCAGCTTCAAGTAAGCAGCCCTCCGACAGGAGGTGCGGCGCCGCGGGCTGTATGCGCGGCGAGGGGGGAGTCCGAGAGGACGCTTAATGGACACGGGCTGCTAAGTGCCCCGGGTCCTAGCGCCCTCCGCCCCGAGTCGGCTGCGGTCTCACGCCGCACTGTAGGGACGCAGACGGGAAAGAGGCGCCTTCTTTTCCATAAGGAGTCTCAAACCGTCATGGCGTCCCAGAGCGAAGGGAGGAATAACAGGCTGGGTGCCGATTCCTCCGATATGTTGGGACGCGGTGCTGGGTGCACGCGTCCGGGTGCTGGCGGCCCTCTGCGGCGACAGAGGGAATCCCTGAGGCCGGCGGAGAGAGCGCAGGCGGTGCCGGCGGTTCCACCATCAAGAGGGGCACGGAAGCCGCGGAGAGGGTGCCGAACAGGCAAGTGCCGGGGTGCCGGTTGGAGGGGGGAACGCTGCCAGTGCGTGGCACAGGAAGGGTGCCTTGGCAGCGGTTCTGCCCCTGTGTTGTTCTCTTTTGTAGGGACGGACCCCGGGCGAGCAGTAGGACCCCCTTCGTTGGGGACCTGCCCTCCGATGTCGGACCGTCTGCGGAAGGATCTCTCTGCTGGTGTGCGAATGCCGCCACGGCTGGAGGAGGCTGCAAGGGAGCGAGTGGCTTCGACCAAAGGGGCGCTGAAGCCTCGTTGGGGGTGCCGAACGAGGAGGCCCCGGGGTGCCGGTAAGAGGGGGGAGCACAACCTGTGCGAGGCGCAGGGGAGCACCAAGTGGTGGTGCTCAGGCCGTGTCTCCGCCCCTGTCCCTGCTAGGAGTGCAGGGCCGGACCCCGGCTATCCTCAAGTTGGACCCGCTTCGGGGCTATGCTGCCCTCGCGGGACAGGCCGCTCCTTACCCCGAGTGGTCTTCGCTGGCTGTGGGGCAATGTCAGGGATGCCAGGGGCCATGACCCGGCCGGGACGCCTTGAGGGACCGGATGTGGGTCTGGGCCCACCCTGGATCACGTGGGGGTTGCCTTCCGGGTTGCTTTGGGGGCCACGGGTACAGGGCATGGAAGCTCCACCCTGTAGGGGCCCGTGGTCACCGCCAGGAGGCGCCCCAATGCCTTGGGGACTTGCTACCCCAGCACTTCCGCCACACCAGGAAGTGCTGGGGGGAAGATTTATGACGGCGCCCGGAGAGCAGCCGGGAGGACAGCCGGCACTTCCGCCACGCTGGGGCGTGGCCAGAGGGGGATTGCCGGGAACACCTGATGCTCATCCGGGAACCCTATAAAAGGGGCCGTCTCCATTCATTCAGGGCTGGAGTCGGGTGGAAGAAGGACGAGGCACGAGAGGAGTGTGGAGGCGGCCCGAAGACAAGGCATTGAGTGGCCAGGACTGTGATTGGGGTGTTGTGTACACGTGACTGGGTCTGTGTGACCATTTCTGGGGTCTGGGTGACCCGTAATATTATTGTAAATAGTGTAAATAAACGTGTGGTGGTGTTTTAACAACATGTCCGCCTGTCTGTGTCCGGGCGGGGTTCACAAATCAAATGTATGTTTTTATTCTAAAATAGTAAGAATAAGAGCAGTTTACTTCTCAAAACTGAGTCGTGCAGGATCGAACTCATGACCTTTTGATTACTAGTCAGCAGCTGATACCATTACACTACCGTGGCAGTTGTAGTAAGTATGTGTCAATGTGGCATGCTAAGGCGGCTTTTTTCTACAGTTATATTTTTTGAATAAAAGCATACTTGTTCTGTTATATTTGTACCTTTTGTAAAAGTGTTTCTTTCATATTTGGACTTCAGGCTTCATACATTATATAGTTTATGCCTACATTTTGTCATTTACTACTACAATATGAAAAATGTGTTTACACGGATTATTGTAGAAACGGAACACACGTGAAATGCGTGTATTCCAAATAATGATCTATTATTTCCACTCTAAAACTCCACTTCACTCCCAGATAATCAATCATGGCATGAGCTGGGAGAAGACTGTGCACGTTCTAAGTCGGTGGGGGATGGAATAGCCGGCTACTTGCAGCTTTTCTTTTATCAGCACATTTAGATTAACAAAAGACGCTGGCGGAGAGGTGAGAACGGTTTTAAGAAGCGATTTAAGGTGGGACGGATCTACGAGTTTTTTCGTAGGCGCTGGTAATTCTAGTGTTAATGCAACTACATCAATTCATCAGCCTGATAGTTTTTGTCAATTCATTGGAATGTCTCTGTTCTGAAAATATTCAGAATTGGCTTCAGTACAGTAGAGTTTGATATCAAACAAGTGAAGAGAATACTGATAGCTATTACTAAAAAGACTGAAAAAAACACAAAACAAAAACAAATTAATACATAATCAGTGCACTTTGCTTTTTGGAGTCAGGGATGGGGAACAGAGTTGTGCACTAACTTAGGCCACCTCATGAGCAGGTTTAACGGACTTAGTACAGTAGGTAATATTAGAAAATAAATTACGCACACGTCGGCCAGACTGTTATGGACATGAAAAACCACAAAAATAAATATCAAAATCATATTTTTTACCTATATATCGACTGAAGTATGAGAGGGGACCCAAAAATAATGAGAATCTTTTTTTAAAACGTTTTCAAAATTTAAGCACCATCAAAATACTCTCTCTGAGACAAAATACACTTGTCCCACCGCTTTTTCCATTTTTCAAAACTTGCTTCTTGACCTTCTCTACATCCTGAAAACTCTTTCATTTAAGGTCCTTCTTCATTCTTGGAAATTAAAAAAAATCACAGGGTACAGTTTCCAGGTTTGTGTGCGATTTGGGTAGGGACCATTGTCATGCGTTTTTTTTGTGAGAAACTGTTGCATGCTCAATGCTGCGTGGGCAGGAGTGTTGTCGTGATGCCACTCTCCTGATCACCACAATTTGGGTTATTTTCTCCTCACTGCATCACACAATCGCTTGAACACTTCAAGGATACCACTTGGTCAAATATTGCAGAGGGCAGTCTAGTACATGCATCTAGCAGAAAACATCAGAAAAAACGCCCTTCCAACATCCAGAAAAAAATTCTCATTATTTTTGGGTCTCCCTTCATATAGCGTGATGCTGAATCAAATACATTTAACTAAATGCCACAGAAAATGTGAACATATGAACATGAAAATATTTAGTGTGTAATTTAAGAAATAGAAAAATACAGATCAACAAACATTTAACCATTATTAACCTCCTTTGCGTTTTTCTCAAAAAAACATGTAAAATGAGCTGCATTTTTTGGTTTGAAAATTTTTTTTATTAAAGCTCATTTTTCTACTGTAAAACAGCAAAAGCACTGTCAGAAGTGTAGAAAGTATAATAAAATAATACATTTTATTATAATAATTATTATTAATAAAAATAATAATAATATGAACAGCACACGGCACATGTGTCAATTTCGAATTCACCAGAATCACTTTCAGTTTCAATGACCGTTTCAACTTCACTGCCCGATTTGTCATCACTGCTGATGAAAGGCATTTCTTACGAGACTCTATTATGAGGCTAGGAGACGACGCGCCTATACCGTTGCTCGAGTAACACTTGGCATGAACGCTGTTTGCACTTTTACAGCCCGAGTAATCCTCAGTTCTTATGTGAGACGCATCTATACCATTGCCCGAGTGACACTCAGGACTAACGCTTTTAGGACTGTTTTTACAGTCTGTGTCTCTAATTAAGAAATGGCTCGCCCACAAATTCGGACAATGCAACTTAAGAGATGCTGCTAGTTTCGTCCATACTGTATTCATTGACAGTGTCGTGGAGGTATCTTTGCAACTGTTCTCCAGATGTGATAGGAGTTCTCTCTGTGTCTTATTTAGCACCTATGCTCTACTGTGAAGTCAGCGATGTGATGCGAAATTCTTTTTATATTTTATATAATTTGTGACTGTTGGATTAATTTGATTATTAGGAAAAACTGGGGGCATAATGAATTACGTAATTGAGAAACAAAGCTAGGGTATTACCAGATTAAGACCCCCACAGGATCCAGGTTGTCACACACATTTATTTACACTTTATAACATCACATGTAAATATAAAATGAGCCAGGGTAGGTCTCCCTCAGAAATTTAAGCCACCGATCACTCATTCCTTAGATGGAGAGGCAGTGATGCAACATGCAGGGAACTGCATGTGTATATTGCAGGGAACAGCACAAAGTACCTCTGAAACTGACAAATGATGTTGGTATAGAGAGGGAGTGAGACATTAAAATTTCGTGACTGTAGCTGCAACACAGCTAATTTTAGGCAGGAGTGAAATTTCTACCATATAATCCATAGATCAGTTGGTGACAGAAGATTAAATCTGAAGTGATTCTGATCTTCCAGTCTGGAGGTAAGGGGGTGATTATTTTGTCAGGGGGGGATATCAACATACTAAAATCCTGTTGCAACTACAGTCAAATAACATTACCTGATGCTCAGTGTGGTAACACACACAATACAAATAAACGTGGTCTAACTATACCTATAGGCTCTCATAATAGTAAGAACAGTAATCAATAGCAGTTACATATTTACATATTTACTTTAACAAAGATAAAATACCTATTGGCTTGGGTGATGATTTGGTGGCTGAAGTGAATTTGGTACAATACCTGCATTGCACTTTTCTCAAATATGCCAGTGTGCGTAATCAGGTTACCCTGATGGTAGATCATCATCCACACAGGATTTGCAAGGAGACAATTATGCCTCAAATACAATTCTACTAATGTTTAGCTTTTACTTTATATATTCTTTCCACAGATTTCATGGCCTTTTCATGAGGCTGATGTAAAAAACATTACCAATGACAACAGCGACACTCATTTAGATCTAATGCTGTGTAACTCAATGATTGCAATTATTTGTATTAAGTTTACATGATGATTTGCTTTTTCACTGTGCTCTGTCCCTTTAAATTTGGAGGAACTAAGAGATGCATCTGCAGGTTCTTAATTGAGATAAGGTGAGATGTTAACTGAGAAACATGAAACAAAAAACAAACTACCTGCAAATTAGTTAAACTTAGTATTATCTTGTTCTGCTGTTCACTACAACAGCACTTAGACCTGAGGATCGTCTCCTCTCAGTATTGTACTACATAGTCTTGATCTGCAGCCAGTACAGCACTATCTCAGATACACTGCAACTGCCCCTCTATGGAATCCTGAAAAATGCCTATTGTTTTTACACATTTCTGGCTACAGAAGTTTATTTATTCTCTAAAATTTATTTAGCTCAATATCTTCATAACATTCTTAGTTCTTAATTATTTTTATGAACCAGTTTTTAACTAATAACAGACTTTAAATAAAAGCGTGTTCATCATGTAAATTGGTACCATTTGTAACCTTTAATGGATACCTAGAATAAGTGGTTTTAAAGAAGTACTTAGAAATGTGACCAGAAAATTGAGGATAGAGGGCCACTAATTCACTTTAATCCAAAACATACATTAAACATATAATATATATTAATAAACATAATATATACTATATTAAACATATGTTTCCTCAATAATCGTAAATACATACAGGAAGGAATTTTTGCAGTGCAAATTGCATGAGAATTACATCAAATTTAATGACATACATGTTTGACAAAAATAATCAAAGTCCAATTAACAAACTGGATGGAAAGAAAACCCTTTAGCCTCTGCAGTACTTCAGAAGAAGGGTGCCATCTATCACCATATACTGTATATATATATAAATACATGCTAACCAACTATCCACCAATGCTCCTCATCATTCCTCTTCATTGTTCACCACCCTACCACACTACTCACAATTACTCAAGAACAACCCTAAGATTCCTAAGTAATGAAATAAGACATAAAGAGAGCAATGTGGAAATATTTTTAGCACTCTGAAAATGCAATACCTGCAAAGAAGAACAGTAAGTATGAAAAGACACCCAAGTGTACACTTACAGAGTTAAATTAGGTTAATTTGTCTATTTGCATTACATTGAAGCTATGATGCTCCCAATAGCCCAGCAATTGCCATCTATAAATGTAAGTGGTTCTCTGAGGATTATTTTAGTTAAAAAAAGTAAATCAGCTAACAGTATTAATAAAACGCTTACCTCTCTTTCAATAAATCAATGGTCACTGCATGCAGTGCCTTTCATATCAAACGTTAATCTGAAAATGTAGTCATAACTGATTATTTATAGTGCAATATGAATCAACTGCAGATAGTGTGCATCGAGAAAGACATTGATAGCGAAGAAAAAAAAAAATATTAAAATGGCAAGAAACAATTACTGAACACAAGGTCTTGAGGTCAGAAAAACTGAAGTCCTGAATTTCTAACACTACTTCATATAGCAGGTGGGACAGTGACAGTGGAAGTAACTTTAAGATTAAGTACAGCAATCGAATTGCACTTTTTATTCTTCAATAAAAAATGTTTTTCTTCGTTTATTTGATTATATTACGTACAAAGAAAAGGCACTAATAAAAAGAATGCGGATGTGAAAGTTGTCATTTAAGTCATATGACACAGGGATAACAATCCTGTGAACGATAAGGAATAAACCCTGGACTCTAACAAAACAATGAAATCCTCTCACTTCAAGTCTATATAAACAAGGAACAAAATGCAAACTTCTCCACCTATGCCAAGGAACATTTATTTTAACTTTATACGAGTGTAAAAAGGTATTTTATCAAAACACCGTAAATAAAAAAAACGATTTTTCACACCATGTGATGCGTGTCTTTGCTTTATCACACACACGCTTTTTTAAGATAATAAATATACTCTTAACTCCACAGAAGTTTGTATTTTGACGTGTACCCTTCCAATTGTGCAATTGCACAGCATCACGATTAGCAATGCCAGGAAAATCCGATGCTTACGGAAGTCCAACAGGCCGCTGACAACTTACGGTCCATAATTGGTACAAAACAGCAATAACAGGATTTCAGCCAAGACGTATACGAATTCGCCAATGCTGGCTACTCACCTGGCAGTCAAGCACGGTTTCGAGAATCCTCACATTCATTGAAACTTTCTTCTTCGTCGCTCTGTGTTTTTCCGAAGCCCCGTGACTAAAGGGTTGTACGTTCACTGGGTCCTAACGCCAACCGGTCATCAGCTCGCAGGACCTAAATTGACAAAAAAAAGTAGCGCGTGCAGCTGCCAGCACCATCGAGGACATGGCAGCCAGATACAAAAAGTATTTTAAGAAAATGAATGAAACGCAGGTGAACTAATAAAGGTATGTATTTCCACCCCATTAACTAGAAATTGTACAAAATGTTTGAATCCATTCGTTTGCAGTATGCTACCCTTTTCGAGTTGGATAAGAGGAAATAAGGGATACACTAAGAAAAAATAACTGTGAATAATGTTAAGACGTTTCTGTTCATTTTTTGCTTGTTTCATAAAAAAGTAATACATGCTGTCTTTCCGTCAGAAACAGCAAACCACATTTCATAAATTCATTATATACTTACAGAACAGTACATAAACTATTGTGTACAGTATCCTTCATAATGTTTGAAACAAAGTGTAGCGCACTACGAGGTAAGAAAACGTTTTCTCAATGCAGGCAAAAATTGCTGACTTTAATATTGAACGTGTTTAAACTATATACATAACTGTTGTCTCTCCACTTATCACCCCACCTCCTCCTACATTACACTGCTGTGCCTGGGAATTGTGTCTTTATAGAGACGCTGCGCTTCCAGCCGCTACAAAAGACATTTTTTCCTGATCTACCGCTTGATTAATTGAATTAATCAGAATTGTCTGATTTATTTCAGACTTAACATGTAGAAATCACAACAATTTGTATACATGGTCCCCAATTTCAAGGCACCATAATGTTTGGGACAACTGGAGTCACAAGTGTGTGTGATTTCTCAAATGTGTTTCAACACAGGTATGTTGTGTTATCTGCGTTTAATATTATTCTTTAGGGGACATTTGACTCTGATCTCTGTTGTATGCTTAAGTGGTTCAAAAATAAGTCTGACACAATCAGAATGATAGACACCACCTTAATAGAAAATATTATGGACCCATCTAGATAAACAGTTCATTGTTTTTTGCAAATGTGTGGAGCAAACAGCTACAAGTGGAGGAGTTTAAGCACCTCTGTTTCTTATTCAAAAACTATGATACAGGAAAATGAGAGAGCAGCAGAATAGTAGGCATTGTACCGAACAGCAACAATATAGCATTAAGTTTATTGATAAAGCTACAGTATAACATTAAGTTCATTGATAAAGCTTTGGTTTATTAAACAATCTACATCATCATCTTTAGCCATGGTTATTAAAGAATAATATGGCTTCAAAAATGAGCTTCCTCATTCCTCATGTCAGGGTGAAAATCTTGCAGCAAAGCCGCCATTCTGCTGAATCGACAGAGGCTTGTTAAGGTGATTTAGGCATCTAGTATGGAGGCTGTCAGGTGTCTCCTGTGAGAGGTGTCATAAGTACAGCCCTTTGTAAAGAAAAACGGGCACAGACCCAGCATTTGCTGGCTGAATTATAAAGTATTTCATTAATGGCCTGGAATCACCATGGAATTCCCTGGTAGGAAATGAAGGCTGTAAAACTTGGATTAGGAAGACCTCCTTTGACTGGCTCAATCTGCTACCACAGTGATACGTACTAGGAGAATTTGATGGAGAGTGAAGAAATGAGTAAGTTGATTTGGAAAAGAGTTTGAGAAAATCAACATCCCTACAATGCTACTTGTAAAATCTTTTTACATTTAATTTTTCCTTGATACAATTATATAAATATATAACTTTAAAAATTTTACATTCTACTAGCTGTCCTATCTGTCTAACATGGATTGGAATCTAAGTAATCAGTGTACACCTCACAGTTTTATTTGATACATGGGTTGCCTAATTGGCCTGGTATAATAATGCACACTTGATCCCTTTCTCTCGCAGCAGCTTTTTACTCTTTGAAGAAGGCTGCTTGTTTTTGCCGGCATCGCTCATCGAAGTGACCACTCTTATGAATTGTTTTGTCTGGAAAATGTAGCGGTGGTCAGTAAAGCACAAGACTGGTTTAGCAACTCTAGCCTAGTCGTGTGGGAGCTTTGGTTTTCCAGTTGCGCACATTAATTTCTTGTTATTTTCACTCCTCCATTGTAAATATGACAAAGTTATCAGTAATTAGCATTGCAGCTATAAAACCTGGTTCATGTGGCCTAAGTGAGTGCAAGAAAGTCGCTAACACTCTGCCATTGCTGGCATATCACATCAAACAACAGAATTTTAGACAATTTTAGACTCTTATTTAGCATTTTTATTATCATTTTTTATTTTTATTTTACCATTCTTCTACATGTTTTGCCTATTTTAAAAATTTTCTTTCTATCCCTAGCAACCAGATTGATGCACAAATACACAGACACACACCAACACTTTTCATTTTTTTGAATGTAAATAGTATTGCCTTTGGAATGGTGGACATCCTAGACACAGTAAATGTTTTATAAACATTTAATTTCAATTTATATTATGTTAAAGCTAAGGCATTAGACTGCAAGTAAGAAAGTTGTTAGGGCAATGCATGTCGCTGACTCACTGTGTGAACCTGATTATGCTACAGTTGTAAAAGTGTATGTAAACAACTGTGTAATATAATGGTCTTGGTCTTGTCTTGTAATTCATTTGATAAATATAAAATACTAGTATTACTAATATAATAAACAAGTTGGCTAGAGTCACCTGCTGAAAGGGAATGAACTTGTTATTGTACAGCTTTCAGCTTAAAACACTTATTACTAAGTCATACCACCTGTCTCTATAAAGTACTTAGGCATACGTTTTGGAAAACTTTCTGGGACAGAGTGGATATCTCCTTGGAGATTTTAGAAATAGAATGTGTATGGCTATAATGGTTACAAAATAGTAAATAGGCTGCAGTACATGCAATTTTTGGAATAAAAGTGAAATAGCTAAAAACTGACTGACAGTTTACATTAGCAAGAAATCTTGCTTGAAAGCCATCTCCATTCCAGTGACACCTGCCTCTAGGCTGTTTTAATGCTTACTTTATGAGTTACCTAGAAATAATGATACTGGCAACTATGCTGACTACTTCCTACTTATACACACTGCCCATTCAGCAGTTCAGCTCACTCCATTAGGTTTTGTTCAGTGTTATTCAACAACAGACACCTGTGCTAAATGTTTATTACTCCATACTGGAACTTTTTTTTGACTGCCGTTTCTTAATAAGTGAAATGAGACTGCTGCAAGTGAACATTCCTTAGTCGATAGTAAATTAATGTTAATCTAAAATGCATGCTTCCTTTCCATTCTTCACAATCAAAACCCATGCTAGAGTGCACAAGTTGAACTCAAGGTGCCTGAATACTAATAAAAAACAGATTGCTTTTAGTGGTAAAAGCCAGGAGCAAACTCTCTCAGTGAATAAAGTGATGTCAGTAATTTTAGGAGAATCCCGTCGGACACAAGTTGAATGGAAAGATTGAAGTCTAGTCTATAGGTATAACACCTTTTGGTTAAGGGAACAAAAAACAAATTTTACAAAAGCATCAGGGTTTCTCACACTTACACCAATCACCCTCAATATTAGACCCACTGACAGGTGAAGTGAGTAACATTAATTATCTCATTTCAATGGCACCCGGCAAAGGGTGAGATATATACTCAGCAAAAAAAGAAATGTCCCCTGACTTTCAACTGTTTTTACTTTCAGTAGACTTAATGTGTA
>JANRMT010043243.1:0-10665 GCA_026402145.1 Polypterus bichir lapradei
TATTCTTCTGGGCGCCAGAACCGAAAGTGACATTCTTCTGGGCGCCGGAACCAGAAGTGATATTCTTCTGGGCGCCGGAACCAGAAGTGATATTCTTCTGGGCGCCGAAACTGGAAGTGACATCATCTGTTTTAAATCAGACAGGTTTTCCCGCGGTTGGTCTGTAGAGATAATAGGACAAGGTTTAGTGCACCCCACCACCCCCTGGCCTGGCGTGGAATTACCTTTGCTTGGTCCACACAATGTCTTCCTAGTCACACGTGTGTGACAGTCTATATTCTCCTTTCACAGTCTTGTACCAAACTGACCAGACAGCCCTTTCATAACATTCTAACACTACTGGGTGGTGTGGCTGAGATTAAATGATAGTCATACACTGTCATTATTAACTGTCTGGACCATGTAGCATCCGTCGATGATTCCAAGCCTGTTCAAAGGCACTTTACCTTCTATTTCTATCAATAACTCAATGCTACTTTATCACATAAACTATATAAAAAACATAATTAGAAACCTTAAAGTGTACACTTTCAGATGTGCCCACTGTTAAAAAATGTGTTTTTTTTAAAGGTGACTTACACAAAAATTTCCTTTTCTCTGAAAGAGCAGAGTTTGAGCTGCAGAGTGCCCGCTTTTGCAGAAGGAGGTGTACTCCCATGGTAATGACATGTAAATTGGGTTCATCCTCCAATAAGAAGCAACATTGTAAAGTATAACACCCACTTGATCATTATGCTTTTGATGTTTTTAATATATGGCGCACATCGCATGGGGAGTTAGCCCAGTTCAGAATAGCATTCTGCAAATTCACATAGCACACTGGGATGGATTTGGCTCAGGGGAATAAGGCATTCTTTGCAGAGACGCACCTTCCCCTGACTTCTTAGAATGATACATCAAGGGTTTATATATGTACTCACTAACTTCCTTAAGCAACCGAGGATAAATATTATCTGATCCAGGGGCCTCATGCATAACGCCGTGCGTAGAATTCGCACTATAACATGACGTAAGCACAAAAGCCGAAATGTGCTTACGCACAGAAAAATCCAGATGCAGGAATCTGTGCATACTCCAACTTCCACATTCTTCCACTACATAAATCCCGGTCAGAGTGAAAAGTAACACACATGCACACGCCTGCTGTCCCGCCCCAATTCCTCCCAGAATTACGTCTTTTTGAATATGCAAATCAATATAAATAGCCCTTAAGCTCAGCGTTCTGTGAAAAGACAATGGGAAAGCACAGGGGAAAATATAAGAATTTCAGCGAATACCAAATGGAGGGAAAGGAAAAACATACTATTTGTTGATTTAATCAGTGGTATAATCAACAAAAGGAAGTCGATCGAGTGACATAGCGTGTCGGAGAAACTCAAAAGTTCAAGTTCACAAAGTCGCACAGTGCCCGAAATAAAAAAGAAGTCGCATATCAAAGTCACCGTGAAAAAACGAGTCATAGCCCACTATCTGAGTGTCATATGAAAGCTTATTAGGGTACAGATAAAAAAAAAAGGCACACAGTGGGGAAAAAGCACGAAATGTCAACTTTAATCTCGAAATTTCCACTTTAATCACGTAGTTTATTTTGTCATTAAAGTAGAACATCATAAACTTAATCTTAAAATCGTTTAATTAACTAGTTTCTCAAATCCCATTGTAACTAAAGTAGCACGTTAAATGCTTTGTTTTGTAATTGATCTTAGATGTGCTCTATGTGTGTGAATTGCTATGTGCTTCTTAAATGGGCTTTCTCTTCCTTTGACAGGACACAGAAAAGAAATCTCAGACTGGCAGCCCTGTATGTCAATCAAGTGGCAAATGCCATAGGGAGGATATATGATAGACTAACATTTTAAAAAAATTTTTTTGAATTCAACATGATCTACCTGCACTACCTTTGCGATCTACTGGTCGATCATGATCGACGTATTGGGCACCCCTGCTCTAGAGCAAAAAGTACCTACATGATATCTTAGTGTTCAGAAAAAATATTCAACAAAGTCAAAATATATCTGAAAAGATGAAAGAAAATGAAACAGTTGCTTGTTTCAAATCAGATCTTGATACTTAATGAAACTACAGCACGACTTCCTCAATCTAGGCATTTTAAATTAAGACATTTTCAATAAAGAAAACTGATTAGTAAAATCTCAAAATCTGCAAATACAAATTATATCAGAACTTAAAACACAAAAAGTAGGTATTATTTTATAGGATTTTTAAATATAATTTATGTAAAAATATCTAAATAAATAAACAAAACAATTTCCTCTCTTGGTTAATCATCCTGTCAAATGGGATAAGATAGTTTTATATCCTCAAGTTGTCTGTGAATAATTAACATTTTAAAGATTAAACCATTTAAGCTTGGAGTCACTTTACTCTTTTTTTCTGATAAAAAATAAAGTGTGCATATAAAACAAACCTAATCTTAATGAAATTGCTATCCTTTATCTAGGTTGCAAATACATTTCACAGTAAAATATCCCATTCTAAATAAATAAATATGTCAGGAGTCAAGAACATGTTAAGATTCTGGCCCTCCATTATACACCAGCCTTCCCTAGGCAACTTTCTGATGGCAATGAGCAGAGAATCAAGGGGACGCTCCCCCTATTTAAAAGAGTGCATGTGGGGTGACTTCTTCTTTGTCTTCTTTATTCTTTTGGCTGCTTCTGTTAGGGGTTGCCACAGCGGACCATCTTGTTCCATCTTTTGCTGATACCCATCTGTCACAAATTACTCCTGACACTCTTCTCCACCCATTCCACCCTGCCTGCACTCTCTTTTCACTTCTGTTCCACAATTTCCATTACTCTGTACTGTTGATCCCAAGTATTTGAACTCATCCACCTTCGCTAACTCTATTCCCTGCACCCTCACCATTCCACTGACCTCCCTCTCATTCACACGCATGTATTCTGTTTTGTTCCTACTGACTTTCATTCCTCTCCTCTCCAGGGTCTCCTCAACCTGCTCCCTACACTCACTACAGATCACAGTGTCTTCGGCAAACATCATAGCCCAAGGGGACTCCTGCCTAATCTTGTCTGTCAACCTGTCCATCACCATTGCAAATAAGAAAGGGCTCAGAGCCGATCCCTGATGTAATCCCACCTCCATGTTGAATGTATCCATCACTCCTACTGCAGACCTCACCACTGTCACACTTCCTTTGTACATATCCTGTACAACTCTTACATACTTTTTTGCCACTCCCGACTTCCTCATACAATATCACAATTCCTCTCGAGGCACTCTGTCATATGCTTTCTCCAGGTAAACAAAGACACAATGTAACTCCTTCTGGCCTTCTCTCTACTTCTCCATCAACACCCTCAGAGCAGACATTGCATCTGTTGTGCACTTTCTTGGTATCAAACCATGCTGATGCTCACTAATCATCACCTCCCTTCTAACCTAGCTTCCATTACTCTTTCCATTCTCATTCCATTACTAAAATTGTGGCTCATCAGTTTTATCACACTGTACTTACTACTTATTCTTAAAAATCGGTACCAGTACACTTCTTCTCCACTCCTCAGGCATCCTCTTACTTTCCAAGATTCCATTAAACAATCTGGTTAAAAACTCCAGAGGGAGGTTGTCCTCTCTCCTAAATACCTCCATGTTTGCACAGGTATGTCATCTGGACCTTGCCATTCTTCATGCTCTTCATATCTGTTCTTACTTCCTCCTTGCTAATCCGTTGCACTTCCTGGTTCACTATCTCCACATCATCCAAGGTTCTCTCTCTCTCTCTCTCTCTCATTCTCTTCATTCATCAGCCTCTCAAATTTCTCTTTCCATCTGCTCAACACACCCTCCTTGCTTGTGATTATGTTTTCATCTTTTTCCTTTGTCAACTTAACCTGCTGCACATCTTTCCCAGCTTGGTCCCTCTGTCTAGCCAATTCGCACAGGTCCTTTTCTCCCTCCTTAGTGTCCAACCTCTCATACAACTCATCATACACCTTTTTTTTAGCCTTCGCCACCTGTCTCTTCACCTTATGCCTTATCTCCTTGTACTGTTGTCTACTTTCTGCATCTCTCTGACTATCCCACTTTTTCTTTGTCATCTTCTTCCTCTGTATACTCTCCTGCACTTCCCCATTCCAGCACCAGATTTCCTTTCCCTCCTTCCTCTGTCAAGATGTCACACCAAGCACTCTTCCAGCTGTCACCTTTACTACATCTACTGTAGTTGCTCAGCTGTCTGGTAACTCTTCACTGCCACCCAGTGCCTGCCTTACCTCATCCCTAAACTCAACCATGCAGTATTCCTTTTTTTAACTTCCAACATTTGATCCTTGGCTCTGCCCTCTCTTCTTGATCTCTTCTTCTTGACTATCCTCCTCTTCTTGATCTCCAACATCATCCTTCAGACCACCATCCTATGCTGCCTAACTACACTTTCCCCTGCCACCACTTTGCAATCTTCAATCTCCTTCAGATTGACTCTTCTGCATAGCATATAATCTACCTGTGTGCATCTGCCTTCTCTCTTGTACGTCACCCTATGTTCCTCCCTCTTCTTAAAATACGTATTCACCACAGCCATGTCCATCCTTTTGTCAAAATCCAGTATCATCTGACTTTCTTCATTCCTCTTTTTGACACCATACCTACCTATCACCTCCTCGTCTCCTCTGTTCCCTTCACCAACATGTCCATTGAAATCCCCTCCAATCACCGCTTTCTGTCCTTTGAGTACACTGTCCATCACTTCATCCATCTCACTCCAGAAATCTTCTTTCTCATTCATCATACACCCAACTTGCAAGTCATACACAGTAGAAACATTCATCATCACACCTCCAATTTCCAGCTTCATTATTATTACTCTGTCTGACACTCTTTTCACATACTGTTCCTTCAGAATAACCCTACCCCCCATTTCTCCTTCCATCCACACCATGATAGAACAATTTGAATCCACCTCCGATTCACCTGGCCTTACTCCCCTTCCATTTAGTCCCTTGCACGCACAATATATCAGCTGTAGCCACCGAAGTATTAGGTGAGATCAAGCTTGGGTAAAACGCGTGCCAAAAGAAATCTCTCAGTCCAAAAGTTCGTTTTAAAAATATTTAGTGAAAGTTAAAAGCAAATGATCAACACAAGAATAAAGGAAAAAGTAGTTACACATGTAGAATAAAAGGCAAAAAAAAGAAAAATGTATCTTCTCTAAACTTAGCTTTTCTTGATTAACTTTAGTTATTTCTGTACTTAAAAGTTCTTCATTTCTTCTTCTGTATTCCTTAAGCGTACGGCTTTGCACTTATATAAGCGCTTTCACATTGTATCTTCTGCACATAGTGCACTTTGAAATTATTTTTCTGATAGCTGCGTTTGCTTGAGGTATCCAGTATTTCTGACGTAGCTCTGCTAACAAGTAGTTACGTCCACAGTGTCTATGTTCTTGGTGAAGGTGTCAGATTAGGAGTGTAGCGATATGTGAGCCTTTATGAATGACTGCAGGGTGCTTTGCTTCTTCTGGCATGGCAGATTTACTGAGTCTTCCCCCAACTCTCAATATTCCTTCTTGTAGAACTGGGTCCAGTTTGATGATTTTACCACTTTTCTTTACACATTGATTTTTACGTAAAGCTTTTACTTCTTCTGGGTAAGCTTATAGTTGACTGAGGTGTATAAGTTCATCTTCTGCTTTAGTCAAATCATCTAGAGACAGTGGCTTTAGTCTCATTATCGATTTGTATTCCTTCATATGCTCTGTGATTAGTGTTTTTTGTCTTTCTGGGCTGTGTCCAGATTGACTGACTGTATATTGAATTGCCTTTCTCTCTTCTTTCAGACACAGTAGCACTTCTTTGAACCTAAGGAACCAAGCTATTTCTTTCTTTAAATTGTACCATTCTGAATAGTACTCAACAAGCCTTTTAACTGGTTCGATTTTTTCTTCTACACTTGCAAAATTTACTATACACCATTTGATTTCCGGATCGTCATTAGTAGACAGGTCCAATTCATCCGATCGTTTAGGCCATTCATGCTCTGGTTGTAGCAGGAAGTTTGGGCTTTGTATCCAAGTCTTACGTTTGATGAAGCTTTCTATTATTGAACGTTTTGATGCCTGATCTGCAGGATTTTGTGCAGATGTGACGTATCTCCATTGCGAGGGTTGTGTGTTCTTTCTTTTCACTGCAATTCTGTTGGCAACAAAAGTTTTGTAGCGTGCACTTTCATTTGCAATGTACCTTAGTACTGTGGTTCTGTCAGTCCAAAAGATTGATTCTTGCAGGGGAATCTGTAGTTCTTGTTTTAACATTTTGTCCATTTTGACTGCTACCATTGCTGCTGTAAGTTCTAACCTTGGTATTGTGAAAGGTTTTAGTGGTGCCACTCTTGATTTCCCCATTATAAATGAACATTGTCTCTGATTTTCTTTATTAGTTAGAAGAAGGTAGGAAACAGTGCCATACCCGTTTTCTGAAGCATCTCCAAAATGATGCATTTGTGCAGACATTATTTGACCAAACCCAGGCAGTTCAATGCACCTGTCTACATTGTAATCCACAAGTAGCTGCAAATTGTCCATCCATTTTTTCTATTGCCGGACATACTTAACCTCCACTTCTTGATCCCATGCATATTTCTCTTTACACAGTTCTCTTAAAATAAGCTTAGCAGGCAATATGACTGGCGCTAAAAATACTCGTGGGTCATATATTGAACTGACCACTGACAGAATACCACGTCTTGTAGCAGGCTTATCCTGCAGCTTTACCTGAAACTTGAAACTGTCAGTCTGTGTGCACCATTGAACTCCTAAGTCTAAGTCCTTTTGATTTATTGCCCTGTCTTCTTCAGGAATGGACAACAAGACTGCTCTGATATTACTTATCCATTGTGTAAGATAAAATCTTCCCTTTAAGCACAGGGCTTGAAGGTCTTTGGCCAATTTTATGGCTTGTTCTTCTTTAGCAACTGACTTTAAATAGTCATCAACATAGAAGTTGTGCAGCACAGTGTCAACTGTTTCCTCTGGAGCTGTACCTCTTGCATCCTCTGCTGTTCTTCGTAAGGCATAAGAGGCACAACTCGGTGATGAAGTAGCACCAAAAAGATGCACTGTCATTTTGTATTCCTCTGGTCCATTGTTTAGATTACCTTCAGGCCACCATAAGAAATGATCTGTATCTTCTTCTGGAAGTTTCACTTGATAGAACATTGATTTAATGTCTGCCATGAGTGCAACTGGTTCCTCTCTGAATCTTATAAGAACTCCAATGAGTGTATTAGTTAAATCAGGTCCTTTCAGCAACTGTTCATTTAGAGAAAAGCCTTGATAAGTGGCTGTATGGTCAAAAACCACTCTGATCTTATTTTTCTTAGGATGATATACTCTATGGTGAGGTATGTACCACACTCTCTCTTTTTCAAGGGTCAGCTGTTCAGTGGTAACCTTGATGGCATATCCTTTGTCTAAAATGTCTTTCATGAAAATTTTGTAATCCTCATGGAATGTTGGATACTTTGTAAGTTTCCTTTTAAGTCCAATAGCACGTTGTTCGGCAACATATCGATTGTTTGGCTCTTTAAGTGTCTCATCTTTAAAAGGCAGATTAATGCAATAGTGTCCATCCACTAGTCTTGCAGTATCCCAAGCTATGAGCATGAATTTAATGTCCTCCTGTGACATTTCCTCCTTTTCCTCACAACTGTACTCTGGGAAGTCTGCATTGTATTGCTGGAGTAACATTTGTTCTACTTCCATTATTGTCACATGATTGACTGGACATCTTTGCAGTCTTTCTGTGTCTGAGTCCTTTATTAGTCCTTTAACAATTCATCCTAGAACTGTTATTATTGCAAAAGGTCCGTCGCCTTCACTATGTATGATTTGCCATGGCTCCATGACTTTACGAGTATTTGTACCTAATAACAAACCTAATTCTGCATTTAACTGGGGTAGATGCACATTTTTAAGGTAAGGCTATTTCATAATATCTTCTTGATTAGGAATTTTCTCTTTATACCCAGGTATAATGTCTACTGTATATACTTCTGGTAAGTCAAAAAATGTGCTTTCTTCTAGCTCACAGACTTGCAAGTTGGTTAAGACTTTACATTTTAATAACTTTCGTGTATTTACTTTGTTCCTTTCTATGGTGCCTAGATATATGTGAGACTTTCTTCCTGAAAGGTTTAATTGCTCTTGTAAACTTTCTGTGTAAAATGTGGCTGAGCTGCATGAGTCTATTAGAGCATATGTTTCAATACATTTTTCGCTCCTTTTAGACTTAACTTTGACTGGAACCGCAGCTAAGACACCCTGGTTTCTGGCCCAGATTACCATACAAGTCTCTGTTGGTATTATGGGCACAATCGTGGAAGAAGTGCTTTTCTGTTTCGATTTAGCATTCTCATCTTTAAGAGGAGTAGCTTTATCATCAGAGCTCTTTTCCTTGTTCATATGTAAAATGAGTGGATGAAAATGAGAGCATATTTTGCATGTAATCTTTTCTTCACAGTCTTTATTAAGATGACCTTGTTTAAGGCACTTAAAGCATAAGTCTTTGGATTTCAAAAAGTCAATTTTACTTTCATAAGTTAATTTCTGAATTGCACTGCATTCATTAAGATCGTGTTTTTTATCGCAAAAAAGACTTACCGTGTATGCGACTAACCATCTCCGTTTTATTTCCCTTTTCTATGGTAACAGCAAAATTTGAGGAAAAATTTCCCTTTCTCATTCCACCTTTCAAAAGATATTTTTCATGATCAGTCTTTTCTTTTTCCTTCTTGAAGGTATGACTTTGATATTAAGCGGCGTACATTGGATCCATGGAAGCTATAAGCTGTCATTCCAGAAATCCATATAAGTCAGTGAGTTCTGGTCTTCTTCCTTCTTTACTTTTAATCTTTGCTGCTTTATTTTGCCAGAGCTCTCGTAGCTCTTGAGGAAGCTTTGATGACATAGTACGGATTTTTAAATTATCAAATTCGTTTCTGCTCTTTAAACCCGACATAACACTTTTACAATTACCAAGGAAAAGTGTGTACGCCTTTAAGCTCTCTCCTTCGCCCATTCTTATTTGTGGCCACTTCCTGACTTTCTTCATGTAGGCATCCCCTATTTGTACGTGGTTTCCATAAAAAGTCTCGATCAGTTCTCTGGCATTTCTGTACCCCTCTGCTGGCGGCAGACACGCTCAGTTCTGTGCGATGTCTCTAGGTGCGCCTTTGGTAAATTGTACTAAGTACTCTAATTTGTCTCCAGGATCATCCACCACCTGATCTTTAGTTCAATCGAATGTTCTTATAAAGTTTATATAAGTCAAAGGATCGCCATCAAATATTGGAACCTTTCTATGGGGTACGTTAGGCGCTTGTGCTTTATTTTGTTGTTCTTTCAGTTGATCGTGACACTGTTCATAATGCAGTTGTTGAAGAGGTGCAGGTGCTTTATTTTGTTGATTGTAAAACGGTTGCTGAGGATTGTTTTTACTTTTTTCTTTATACGGAAAGTCACAAATACTTGTATCATGTGGTTTTGCATTTCTCACATCTGGTTTTTGAGGAACATTAAGTAGGTTTGGTTTATCTGGACTTCAATTGTGTCTTTTAAGAGCTCTCAATTTTGCTTCGGATTCTGCTATAGCTGCTTCCAGAGCCAATTGTTCTCTTTTAGCCTTTAGCT
Source organism: Polypterus bichir lapradei (assembly GCA_026402145.1). Lineage (NCBI taxonomy): Eukaryota > Metazoa > Chordata > Cladistia > Polypteriformes > Polypteridae > Polypterus > Polypterus bichir. The sequence goes on from JANRMT010043243.1 coordinate 9,668, forward strand.
GTGCTTTCAACTGTGCTTCTTCCATATCTAGAGCCTGTTGCCTTTTTTGGTTCTCTGCTTTAGCCAACAGCACAGCGTGTGCTGCCTTTTGAGATCTGAGGACACTAACTGCAGTAGCCGATGAACTTGGGTGACTTTTTGCTTTTACGGAAATCTGGGAGTCCTTAACTGAACTAGCCACTGAACTTGCATGCCTTTTAGTGTGGATGGAAATCTGTGAGACACTGTCTTCCGGAGACATGTCAGAAATGTCATCCTTCATTCTGTAATCCCTGAATTGGTTAGCCAAAAAGTCGGATTGCTGGTTGAGGCTTTTAATTTGATGTACTTCTGATATCTAATCCATTATATTTCCCCAAAACATGTATATAGTTTTTGTTTTAGCATCAATGCTATTTTGTATAATTTTCCTTGCATCTTCAGTGTTCTGGATGGATAAAAGTTTATCATTTAGAATGGAGAACCAACTCTTGATAATTGTTTCTACAATTTCACAATTAAGTTCATTTTCTTGTAAATCCTTTACAATCTTCATCATTTCAGATAATCGTTTGTATTTGCAGTCTATTTCTGATTGAAGATCAGCTGATAAATTGAAGGGTTTTCTGTCGTCATGGAGATGGTCCTCCCTTGAAACGTCATAATCGTTGCGACTTCCGCTCACTCCACTAAGACTTTCGTTTGGCATTTGATATTTCTTCTGGCTTCCGGATTCAGACGCCATGACGATCCCACAAGGCACTTAAGCTCCTTTATAATTTATACATTCTTGCGAGGAGCACTAGCAATTCTCAAATGTCCAACTCCGATCAAAGACAAACATTAAAAGTACCTGTCGAGTCTTTTCAAGTTGCCGTTGCTTTCTTTCATGGCAGTCCGACATCAGGTGTAGAACACACAGGTTTCTTTCTTTTAATCCAAGACAGTTTTCTAACTTTCAATCTTAGGCTGTGTGGAGGACTGCCAGCTTCCCATGCCGGTCCTCACCCCCAGGCCGC
>JANRMT010043277.1:0-11036 GCA_026402145.1 Polypterus bichir lapradei
AGGGGGCAATTACTTTTTCACACAGGGCCATGTAGGTTTGGATTTTTTTCTCTCTCTAAATAATAAAAACCATCATTTAAAAACTGCATTTTGTGTTTACTTGTGTTATATTTGACTAATGGTTACATGTGTTTGATGATCAGAAACATTTTGTGTGACAAACATGCAAAAGAATAAGAAATCAGGAAGGGGGCAAATAGTTTTTCACACCACTGTATATCACATTTGCCACACATTTTCCTTTTAAAGGGATATCAGCGTCTGCATAACCTGTTACTTTCACATGTACATTATGTAATTTTGGTCTTGGCCTCAAAGCATTAAATACATTCTCTAAAGTAACATTTACTTGTGCTCCAGTGTCCAGCTTAAACAAAACCGTTACACCATTCACCTGCAAAGGAATAGCCCAGTCTTTTCCATTTTATCCTTTCTCTGACAAGACATTTACAAAGAATTCTTCTATATCAGTTTCTGTAACACTATTCACTTTACTTTGCTGTTCTTGTTTTCTACGGCATTATGCAAAATGGTTATTCTTGCCACAGTTATTGCAGGTCTTACCATAGGCTGGGCACTTCTTTGTTGTGTGCAGCATTCCACATCGATTACACTTTGAGCGATACTTTCTGTCTGCCTCATTTCTGGAACTTTCTGTTCATGTTGCTTTCTTCTTTTCAAATGCCTTTTGTTTATCACACTTTTTTAGAACATCTACAGTGCAGTTTTCACATATCAGTTCTCTGGCTTGTAACTTTACCATTTCAGCAGCCCTGCATAGCACTAAAGCTTTGTCTAAATCTAGGTCTTATTCTCTAAGCAACCTCTCTCTTAGCACGTTATCAGGTATTCCACATACAATTCTATCTTTGATCAAAGAGTCTGTAAGCGCACCAAATTTGCATGTTTTGCTGCGGTTTCTCAGCTCCATCACATATTAATCAATTGCTTCTCCAGGTTTCTGTATGCATGTAAAAAACTGATGTCTTTCATAGGGCACATTTCTTTTAGGTATAAAGTATTCCTCAAACTTGTCCGTAATTGGTTTCAATTTTAATTCGTCCCCATCATCAAAGAAAAAATTATTATAAATTTCAAGCACTTCATCCTTGACAACATGTAAAAATAACAAACTTTTTTTTCCACTTTGCAGTCTGTGTCGATTGCAGATAAGTAGAGTTCAAAGTGCTGTTTGAATCTCCTCCAGTTTTCAGCTACATTACTGGTCAAATGAAGCTTTGGAGGTGGCTGCAGACCTTCCATTTCTTCTTTATTTTATTATTTTATTTATTCTTTTTTTAAGTGTCTTTTTTTTTCAATTCCTTGACTCAAACTCTTTTCCAAACCCACACTTCTGACACCATGCATTGTTTTATTGCAGGTTCCAATAACTCAGCAACACGTTGTTTGGAAAAGAGTAACTCTTTAACAGTCGTAGACATGTACAACAACATCTGCAAAACACCAAATCCTATTACCACCTCCTGTATGTAAATTAAGAAGACATAACATGTTGTTTTGTGACCGGTCTTGGAAGATTTAGGGTGGTGGTTATGCGGTCTTTTGACAGAGCTCTGGGACCACAAGTGATGTCATACCCCAAGTACTTGACAGTGGTTTGAATCAGCTGCAGCTTTATCGTAGAGACTTTATGGCCATTTTCCGCAAGATGTCTTAATAATGATTCCGTATCTTGCGTGCATGCTTCCTCTGTATTGCTACAGAGCAATAAGTTATCGATGTACTGTATTAATGCACTTCCCCTGTTAGGCCAGAAGCCTTCCAGGTTTTGAGCAAGCGGCTGTCCATATACACAAGGAGCCTATGTATAACCTTGTGACATAACGGTCCAGGTCCAGCGGTGATTTTGAAAAGTAAAAGCAAACCAAAATTTCGAATCAGGGTGTACAGGAATAGAAAAGAAAGCATTTGCGAGGTCAATAACAGAGAAATAACATGCACATGGAGGGATTGTAGACGGAATAGTGGAAGGATTAGGTACGATCAGTGCTCTAGGGAAGATAGCAGAATTGACTTGTTTGAGGTCTTGAATGAAACACCAAGATCCATCCGCTTTTTTTTTACTGGCAGAATGGGAGAGTTAACAGGAGAATACTTAATTGGAATAATGGCTCCTCATTCAACTAAATCTTTATGTACAGCATCAATTCCGAGTTCAGCCTTGGGAGAAAGAGGATATTGTGCACAGCGAGGACAGAAGGATGACTATGGGAAGACAACAAAAGGTTCGCAATTTGCAATCCGGCCAAAATTGGTTTTTCCCCTGAGACCACAGAGTGTCAGGAATTGTGGACAGCCAAGGAAAAGAGTCACTTTGCAGGGAATACAGAGAAGGAGACAAGTGACAAACGGAACGAACGACTGGCAGGTCGATTTGGATTGACACCTTAGTAACCAGGTGATCGGGGTGACAAAAAGTTCTGGTGCGACGAAATTCCAATCAGTCCCATTTTGACATTGAACCCTTTCCCTAATTTCGACCCAGCGAATGGTGTTAGACTTTGTCAGGGAAACATGGGGGACTGCACTTCCTAGGTAGAGATTGTTATGTAAGTGTGTGATGTGAACTAAAGCAGCAGCTTTAATGGATGAGATGAAAAAACAAGGGATGTAAAGACTCTCTGGGCAAGAGGCTGAGGAAAGAAAAAATTCTAACCAAGGGATGTTAACTTCAGTGGGGAAATATTGGGCAGTACAGTGAAGAGTGTCGGGACTTGGATGTGGGGAAAAAGGCAGGAAGGCAAAGTATGGAGGGCTTTAAGGAGGAGGGTGTGTGCGGAGATGTTTAGGGTCCAGGCAGCAAAAGAAGGGTAAGGGGGATGGAGAGTTTGGCACAGGAGCTTAGGAATGGATCAATAGAATCCTTGTTCAGATAAGGAGATTGAACAAGACAGTTTGGCTATTAGATCTCTTCCCAATAAGTTAACTGGACACAGATGATTTAACAGGAATCGATGTGTGAAAGGTGAACTATCAGTGGAAAGTTGAACTTGAAGAGGCTTGGATACTGATAGAGTATGAGGTTGTCCTGAGGCAGTGAGGACCTTCACAGTGTCTTTCGAGGCAGGGACCTCCAACAGCGATAGAGTTGATCAGGTAGCTCCAGTGTCCACAAGGAAGACAGTTTCCTTGCCATTCACTATCAAAGTCAGTAAAGGGTCTGCATCAGTATGATGGATAAGCAAAGGAAACTGGAAAAGATGGCTGGGGCGCCCTGCTAATTCCTAGGACCAGGGTATGTCACTAGGTTCTGGGAGTGGAGGTGGTGGAGGTGGATGCTTATGTGGGCAGTTACGTTGGAAATGGCCAGGCTCACCGCAGTTGTAGCAGGTGTAATATGTATGGGACTGTTCTGATGATTTAGGCATCTGGGTGAACGGGTTGGTAGCCGTGGAAGGCTGGAGCCCACGTCCTCTTCCTCGCCCTCTCCCTCTGAAGGAGTTGCCAAGGCCACGGCCTTGGAATCCTCCACCCCTGCCTGTTCCCCTGCCTGTCTCTCAGCATGCTCAGCATGGTGTTTCACTTCCTCAAAAGTAGCACTTTCCCAGCCTATGCAAGACGTTGTACCTTGTTCTGTATGTTGCTTCTTAATCCCCAGACGAAAGGGGGAACAGCAGCGCAGTTCCGATCTTCGCTGTCTTGCAGACCAGAATGATTAGCCATCAGATCTTGAATTCTATGAGCCCATTCATCGACCATCTCATCCTACCGCTGTTTGGCAGCTGATATGAATGACCAGTCTGTTCCCTTTTTATATTTTCCTGCAATCGCGGTCTTTATAATTCCCATTGTTCTAAAAATTGGGGCTCCTGATTATCGCGATTCAAGGATTCATCCCATCTCCAAGTGTTACCATCCCCTCTGGTCCCACAATTTACCGTTGCCCAGGTGGTGCCTAGCTTTCGGCGCAGCACCTGCACCCACTCCGCAGCATTTGGCTTATACATGTCGTCCAGCTGCTGAAGCGATTCCACAAATTTTAAGCCGCCGACTCCCTTGGGATCTGGCAGTTCTGACACCACATCTTTTAATTCTTGGATGTCCCAGTTTCGATGTGTCATGACCATTGTTGTTTGCTCCTGCGGGTTGATTGGGGTTGTGCCTGGGGTTGGGGACTTGTATTACAGTTTTTCTCGATTGCTAAGACACATTCCTGGAAAGCTGCTCTCCTTTTCCCTAAACTGTGAACACAAAACCCAATTTTCAAGCTACATTCACAAAACCTCTGACTCTTCTTGCAAAACCAAACTTTCACCCCAAACAGTTCAATCTGTGCTCAAAACTGAACTATGTTGTCAAATCATGCCTCAAGTCAATCTAAATTAAATACTCTACTGAGTAGTCACTAAACACTACATAGAAAAAAGGAAAACACAATGCTCAGGACATGAAGCGGTAGAAATAAATGTTTATTTAGGCTAAATGCATGTTGCAAAACAAAATACCTGGGCATTTTTAACACTTGTACATAAAAAAAAGAATTTGCAAAAAAACAGAAATTCTGTGCATTTACATGTAGCACTTGTACGTAAAAATAAAGCACAAAAATATACAAATGAAGTACAAAGAAAGGAAGTGCATTACTCCGCCACAGCATCATTTCTCCGTACTGGGTCAGGCCACAGCACTTCATCTACATCACAGGCCACATTTTCTCTGGCCAGGCAACGGGGGAAAAAACCCCTGGCATGCCGTATCCAGGCTTGACATGCCTCCACACCCATGTCACCACAGGCCAGTTCCATGGCTTGCAGGAGATTTACCCTGGTATAAGGTTGGCGTTCATATACCTTCCACCGCCATGAGGAGAAGAATTCTTCAATGGGGTTCAGGAAAGGGGAGTACGGTGGAAGGCAAAGATTGATAAAACCTTGGTTCATATTGAACCACTCTCTAACCTGGAGGCCTCTGTGAAAACTCACATTGTCCCAAACAACGACATAGATGGGCTGCTCATCCTGCTGCCCTAACAGAGCATCTCGCATGTGATTGAGGAAAATGAGGAGCTGGTGAGTGTTGTAGGGCCCTAGGTTGGCCTGATGGTAGACAACACCATGATTGCTAATGGCAGCACACAGTGTGACATTGCCACCATGCTGCCCAGGGACACCAACAATGGCCCGTTGGCCAATCACACTACGGCTTCTCCTTCTCCTTTTGGAGAGATTAAACCCAGCTTCATCCATGTAGATGTATTCATGGAGTTTTTCCATTGCATCCAGTTCAAAAACTCTCTGTAGGAATAGATATATATTTTTGTAAGTGATGTAGGCCAACTACAGTAAATCACTACTTACAGTAACCAACATTTATGTGTCTGGATATATACCAACCTGTACATACTGGAATCTTTGCTCTTTGACTCTATCAGAGTTGTGTTCAAAGGGCACTCTGTACAGCTGTTTCATGCGCAGTCTGTTGCGCTTGAGGACATGGTCAACAGTAGAGAGGCTGACACTGTCAATACCCTCAAAATGCACATGGTCCTCAATGATCCTCAGCTGAATTTCACGCAGTTTAATGGTGTTGTTCTCACGGACCATGTCGACAATTAGGGTCTCTTGGTGTGGGGAGAACATAGATGTCCTACCACCCCCATGTGGCAGTCTTTCAATTCTACAAAAAGAGAACATGCACTTACAAAAATACATACATGGAATAGGCCTACAAACAGTCAGACTAACCCTCCATTACAATACTACAGTACACTGGCACAGTGATGTACTGAAACATGTTTACTGTGGTACAGTATATAGTACAGTCATTGTACATATGTAATTGTTGTCAACATTTACATACTATAATGTCAAAAAAGGTAACTACCTGTTCTCTTCTCTAAATCTTCGGATTATGGTGGACACAGTGAATCTACTGATGTTTGGTTGTACCCTTAGTCCAACCTCCTTCATTGTCATACCATGGACAAGAACATGGTCAATCACAGTAGCTCTGATTTCATCAGATACTACTGTTCTTTGTCCTCGCTGACCACCTCGACCACCTTGACCTGCTCGACCTCCTCTCACACGAACTCCTCTTCTTAGATTTCTATCCATTGTAGTGCCTCACAAACCAGTGCTCTGGTTTATATGTACCCTCACATCATTAGCCACAAGTGTGATAAATTTTGAGTTGTTATGTTCAACCGGTGACAACTGAGCTTTAATTGTGTTTGGCTTTTGCCACCTGTGCTCACCATTATGCAACACAGGTGCATCACAATGACAATGTGTTGACAAGATGTGTCTAAACAGGTGAAAGTGCTTATGGTTTTGCCAAAAGTGTGACTGATTCAATAAGTGGGTTCAGGCAACTGAGAATTTGGTTCAGACAATAGGGTTTAGTGTTTTAGCAATCAAGAAAAACTGTAAAGGGCAAGAAAACTCTGGTATGGGATTCTGATGCTTTGGGGAAATGAAGCTGCATCGGGGGCTTAGGTGTGATTGTAATGTTTGGCTTCTAGTATGGTTAGAAATCGGGGATTGAAATGAAGTATATAACTGGGGTTTGGAATAACCTTAGTCTTTTGTAATGCTAGTAACATATTTTTTTTTTCCTGTGTCTTTACTTCGGCAGAAAGCATCTCATTGCCCTTCTGAATTGCCTCAATTGCTCAATCTTTAATTACTAGTTCCCATCTATCAAACATATCATCCTATAGGGACCCCTTTGGCAACAGCCTTGGGTGTGTCTGCATAAGATTTTCCTAATTTCTTGGATTTCTGAAATACCCCCACTTCCCTCAACTGGCCATCTACCACCATATTTGTTGTTTGTTCCATGTTTTACGAGCCCCCCTTCTGGCCCTTGCTTGAATTGTTTTTTTTAGCCTTCCGAAAATAATCCTTCCAACAGTGGCTTTTGGTTTCCTAATGAAATCTTGACCAGTTTATTTTTAGCTTTCCCCATGACTAGTGAGTTTCCCGCACTTTTTTTGCTAAACCAGCCCCAATTGTCGCTTCACTCCCGGTCCCTCCTGTCCCCCGGTCCACCGGGATAATCAACCTGATTAGCGGACTGACAATCTCACCTGAAGGCCGCTGGTTACCGCTGTCTAGGTGATCAATTCCCTGAGTGACCCGTTGAGTTCAGGATATAATCAGACTGTTAGAGCAAAGAGTCTCGCCCCCCCCCGCAACAGTGCTTTTTCCCGATCATGAAATGTTCAGTTATTTATCTATTCTTCCCACTCCCTTCCTTTATTTTATTTTTAAGTCTCAAAGAGACCTCCATTTCCTAGGGAGTGTACTTAACTCACGTCCTTAACATTCATAATCTTTTCACACTGTTTTATTTTTGAGAGGTTATCTATATATTCCAGTCCATTCACTGCCTGGTTTCTTTTTCCCCAGTCGGATTCCCTCGATTTACTCACCAAGAATTTTTCCTCCCATCTGGAAATTCCCAGTTCACTCGACTTTCAGGAAGAATCAGAGGAGGTCAAGGACTCCTCATGCTGGGACTCGGCAGAAGCAGGCCAGGCCTAACTTTTCCCAGAGCTGGTCCTCCTGATCCGGCCGGAATCGGTCCTTTTGTTGGTCCTCTGCACGATACTGCTCAAGGAGTCGCTTGGCCGTCTTTGTCCCTGTATGGGCCACCAAAAACTGTGGACGCTGAAGTCGGAAAAACAACGGAGGTCAAAAACACCAATTAAAATAAAAAGCAATTTCTTTATTCTTAGTGAGAGAGAGACTCTACAGAGCCTGTCAGCTAAAATGTACGCTACAGAGTCCCAGCCTGCTCTAAAGAGGAAGTTAACTCAGTTTTATACTAGTTCATTTACTAAACAAAAAGAGGAAGTATGGCAGTTCAATTTGAGGTCACGCAGAGTTTGCAAGTAGCTTAAGATGGCACATTAAATCAGTACGTGCAGAAGTACAAGGTAGTCAGCATGCCCAAAGTCCCAGGTTCCCCAACCAAATTAGGCTATGCAATTCAGCTATGGCTAGGTTTACAGATACAGCACTTTGCAAAATATGTACTTCCCTATTCTTCTGCACCATCAGGGTTATAACACTTCAACAGCTATGTGGCAGTCACAATTTAAGAATCTTTTCTCAGCTTATAAAAGGATTAATGTTATACTTTCGGTTAATGCACAGCACATTTTTATTATAGCTTACATTTCAGTTAATAATGTTTTTTCTTTCTCACCTGTAACAATATAATGGTCCACAGAATGGCCAAACTATTCCAAATACCATAGCTGCTTTAGCGTTGTTACTCTCAGGTAACAATTTATCCTAGTGTATCTGAGTGTGGAATCACAGCTCTACAGCAGCTGATCAGAAAGAGAATTATCGGTATACAGCATCAAACACACGCTACCTCAGCCATGCTGTCTATTTGAACTGCTCTCATACGACAAATGCTTCAGAGCCTTTCCTGTAGAGACATTGCGGTTCAAAAACAGTTTCATCCCAAGAACTACAAAGCACTCAATCAGTCCATCAAGTGCTCCTTGTAGAACTGTTTGGACTTATAAGTACTATTACCTCACTGTAAACTTGCGATACAATTATAATATTGCACAACCTGAGCCACTTTATAAAGTGTGTATTTACATATGATGATGATATCATTTTTAAGATGAAATGCAACAAAATATTTTTATTACATTATACAGATAAAATGTTAACATTATTTAAATAATCTATATTGTTGATAATTAAACATGTGAGGACACAGTGTCGCAGTGCTAGTGACGAGCTGGCGCCCATTCAGGGATTGTTCCTGCCTCGCTCTGTATTCTTGCTGGGACTGGCGTGACACTAGATGGATAAATGCATAGAATAATTAAACATGTACTACGAAGATATTTCAGTGGTCCTTAAAAGTTTTGAAGAATCGGTGTTCTAAGCCTACAGTTGGCTTGACATCTATTACAGAGCTGATCGTTTGGCGATTGGTTATTTGGAGAAAGAAAAGGAAGGACAGGAATTGGAGGTTAGTACATTTGAAAGAGATGGTACTGCTGCAATAAATTATTTCATCGAAGGCAGGAACACACTCTGGACGAGGCGCCAGCTTGTCACTATCACTGAGCCACTGTGTTCCCATGTTTGAGAACATGCTTTATTTCCTATCATCATGAAAATGATAACAAATATACATCTCAGTATTTAAATTATTCAGGGAGCTCTAATATCACGAATGTAATGGATTCTGTGTTCTGTCAAAGGAATAGAAAGCTTGTTTAAGAATCATGTAATCAAATATAATACAAAGCATTTAATGTGCTTCTTTAGTTACGATGGTATTTGAGAAACTAGTAAATTAAACGATTTTAAGATGAAGTTTATGATGTTCTACTTTAATGACAAAATAAACTACGTGACTAAAGTGGAAATTTCAAGATTAAAGTTGACATTTTGAGCTTTTTTTCCTACTGTGTCCCTATTTTTTTTTTTGTTTTCTCTGTACTGTAATAAGCTTTCATATGATATTCAGACGGTGGGCTACGACTCACCTTTTCACGGCGACTTTGATATCTGACGACTTTTTTATTTTGGGCACTGTGTGACTTTGTGAACTTGAGCTTTCGAGTTTCTCCGACACTCTATGTCACTCGATCAACTTCCTTTTATTGTTTACACTGTAACAAGTTCCTCTTAAAGTAGGATGAGGAGCTCAGCACACACGAAAATCTCCTACTCTTAGGCAAAACTATTATAATCAGGAATGGAACCAGACAAAACCTTAGCCCCCAATTTGATCCCCTCAGCTGGAGATGTCCTTTATGAATTTATAAAAGGAAATAAATACCCCAACAATTATTTAAACAAACAAGAATATATATTATAAATCAATAAAACAAAACTATAAACCCCCTTTAAACAATCATCCCCAAATCCGTAACAAACCCTAATTAATATGCCCACCCCCTTGAATCCTTCTATAATACACTCCCCAGAAAACAGCAAAACAGACAAGAAAGAAAGGAAAGGAAAAGGAATTATCACCTATTTACAGACAGCACAAATATATTCACAGTACATATATATATATATATATTTAATAGCAAAATACTCGCACTTCGCAGGGGAGAAGTAGTGTGTTAAAGAAGTAATGAAAAAGAAAATACCGTAACATGATTGTCAATGTAATTGTTTTGTCACTGTTATGAGTGTTGCTGTCATATATATATATTGTCACGCACGCGCGAGTAGGAGACCGCGGATGGATCTAAACACACCTGAAAAGGTATTCGCCGGCAGGGAATGGCGGGGTACTAATTCTCTCTCTTTTTATTCTTGCAGGAAGAAAGATGCTCCGCCGCCATAACACAACTTTGACCGCACTACGGTACTTACGCCCTTCCTCCGCCATCTTGCCCTGACGTCATCATTCCCATCCTCCCTCACGGCTCCTTCCCAGCATTCCTACACTTCCGGCTCCTCCCTATTAAAATGGCCGCCGACGCCATGTTCGGCGTCGCGCATATGAACGAATGTTGTTTATATTTAAGACCAGAATTTTCTTTGTTTATTGTGGAGCAACTACAATATACGGGGCCGGAAAACCCCAAACCTTTATGTTGCCTGTTGTTAAGTCTTTTACAGTGGCGTAGTCGGCAGGATAGAAGTCTGAAGATGACAGAAAGACAGGACCTAAATACAGTCCTACAGGGCATGAACGCACAGCTACACGCTCTCCAGCTAGCACAAGAGACTACCAATCGGGAGTTGGAGGCTACCAATCGAGAGTTAGAGGCAACGAAAAACAAATTGGCCGAGGCGGAAAAAGCAAAAGTAAGTCCTCCCAAATATAATCCACCTCTCCTGGTTCCGATGTCCGAAGCCGATGACGTCGAGTCATACCTGGGGATATTTGAAAGGACGGCCACCCGGAACGAGTGGCAGCGGTCCGAGTGGGCATCCATTTTGGCACCCTACCTCAAGGGACCCGCGCAGCGGGCTTATTATGACCTTCCCGAGGAGGAAGCCGCGGACTATGACCTCCTCAAGGCGGAGATCTTGGCCCGCTACGGCATCACACCGGGACAGCAGGCATCC
>JANRMT010043302.1:12645-23548 GCA_026402145.1 Polypterus bichir lapradei
CATTCCCATTTTATTAAGGTGTATCCATATAAATGGCCCACCCTGTAGAGAATAAAACTGAAAAAAACTTTTACAAGTACAATGGGATGCAAAAGTTTGGGCAACCTTGTTAATAGTCATTATTTTCCTGTATAAATCGTTGGTTGTTACGATAAAAAATGTCAGTTAAATACAGTACAGGCCAAAAGTTTGGACACACCTCCTCATTCAATATAAATATATATATATATATATATATATATATATAATATATATAATGTGTATGTGTATAGCCATCCATACATCCTCTTCCGCTTATCTGGGGTCAGGTCGCGGGGGCAGCAGCTTAAGCAGAGAGGCCCAGACTTCCCTCTCCCCGGCAGCTCTTCCGGTAGAATCCCAAGGCATTCCCAGGCCAGCCGGGAGACACAGTCCCTCCAGCGCGTCCTGGGTCTTCCCCGGGGCCTCCTCCCAGTTGGATGTGCCCGGAACACCTCACCAGGGAGGCGTCCAGGAGGCATCCTGATCAGATGCCCGAGCCACCTCATCTGAATCCTCTCGATGCGGAGGAGCAGCTGCTCTTCTCTGAGCACCTCCCGGATGACTGAGCTTCTCACCCTATCTTTAAGGGAAAGCCCAGACACCCTGCGGAGGAAACTCATTTCAGCTGCTTGTATTCGCGATCTCGTTCTTTCGGTCACTACCCATAGCTCATGACCTTTGGTGAGGGTAGGAACGTAGATCGACTGGTAAATTGAGAGCTTCGCCTTACGGCTCAGCTCTTTTTTCACCACGACAGACCGATGCAGAGCCCGCATCACTGCGGATGCCGCACCAATCCGCCTGTCGACCTCACGCTCCATTCTTCCCTCACTCGTGAACAAGACCCCAAGATACTTGAACTCCTCCACTTGGGGCAGGATCTCTCCCCCAACCCTGAGAGGGCACTCCACCCTTTTCCGGCTGAGGACCATGGTCTTGGATTTGGAGGTGCTGATTTTCATCCCAGCCGCTTCACACTCAGCTGCGAACCGATCCAGAGAGAGCTGAAGATCACGGCCTGATGAAGCAAACAGGACAACATCATCTGCAAAAAGCAGTGACCCAATCCTGAGTCCACCATACCGGACCGCCTAGAAATTCTGTCCATAAAAGTTATGAACAGAATCGGTGACAATGGGCAGCCCTGGCGGAGTCCAACTCTCACTGGAAACAGGCTCGACTTACTGCCGGCAATGCGGACCAAGCTCTGACACCGGTTGTACAGGGACCGAACAGCTCTTATCAGGGGGTCCGGTACCCCATACTCCTGGAGCAGCACCCACAGGGTTCCCTGAGGGACACGGTTGAATGCCTTTTCCAAGTCCACAAAACACATGTAGACTGGTTGGGCAAACTCCCATGCACCCTCTAGGATTCTGCCAAGGGTGTAGAGCTGTTCCACTGTTCCGCAACCAGGACGAAAACCACACTGTTCCTCCTGAATCCGAGGTTCGACTATCCGACGGACCGTCCTCTCCAGAACCCCCGAATAGACTTTTCAAGGGAGGCTGAGGAGTGTGATCCCTCTGTAGTTGGAACACACTCTCCGGTCCCCCTTTTTAAAATGGGGGACCACCACCCCGGTCTGCCAATCCAGAGGCACTATCCCCGATGTCCATGCGATGTTGCAAAGATGTCAACCGAGACAGTCCTACATCATCCAGAGCCTTGAGGAACATTGGGCGTATCTCATCAACCCCTGGGGCCCTCCCACCAAGGAGTTTTTTGACCACCTCGGTGACCTCAGTCCCAGAGATGGGAGAGCCCACCTCAGAGTCCCCAGGCTTTGCTTTCTCATTGGAAGGCATGTTAGTGGGATTGAGGGGGTCTTTGAAGTACTCCCCCCACCAACCCACAATGTCCCGAGTCGAGGTCAGCAGCGCACCATCCCCACCATATACGGTGTTGACACTGCACTGCTTCCCCCTCCTGAGACGCCGGACGGTGGACCAGAATTTACTCGAAGCCGACCGAAAGTCGTTCTCCATGGCCTCCCCAAACTCCTCCCATGCCCGAGTTTTTGCCTCCGCAACCACCGAAGCCGCATTCCGCTTGGCCTGCTGGTACCTATCAGCTGCCTCCAGAGACCTACAGGACAAAAAGGTCCTATAGGACTCCTTCTTCAGCTTGATGGCATCCCTCACCGCCGGTGTCCACCAACTGGTTCGGGGATTGCTGCCATGACAGGCACCGACCACCTTGCGGCCACAGCTCCAGTCAGCCGCCTCAACAATAGAGGCACAGAACATGGCCAATTCGGACTCAATGTCCCCCACCTCCCTCGGGATGTGGTCGACGTTCTGCCGAAGGTGGGAGTTGAAGCTACTTCTGACAGGGGACTCTGCCAGCCGTTCCCAGCAGACCCTCCCAACACTTTTGGGCCTACCAGGCCTGACCGGCATCTTCCCCCACCATCGAAGCCAACTCACCAACATCTCATTTTGTTTTCCAGTATCGTACTGACTGCTGAACCGGCCTCGATGGATTTCGGTTCTTTCATAGCAATGTCATCTTGGATGTAACTTTCTTGATGCTAGAGTAATAGCCTGCAGGAATTGTGTAAAATCTGGTTATTCGCAGGGACATAACGATAAATTCATTATCTGCTTTGTCTAGGGTGTTCCAGGTGTGCAGATACGAAATTTCAGCCAGTCCAACTTCCCAGTTGCCCTGTAGTTCAATTGGGGCGGTTAATTTGATGGTAAAATTTGCGATGATATTATTAGGGAAAACATCCCTGGAAGAATTGCCGGGGAGAACAACGTAAAACCTTATTCTCTCCATTGTAAACACACAGTTAATTTAATACTATTTTTGATTCTGAGTATTTAACGCCTTGCGTGTAGCTTTCAGTGATCCAAGTGTTAAACTTGTCGGGCCATCTGAGCCATTTCACCAAAATATGCTTTTTTTCTATTAATGTTTTTTTTTTTCTCCAAAATTTTTTCAATCCTGAATACATCTGTACTTCGAATCTTTTGTAACTCAGCGTCGTAAAAGGACCCTATAATGTCTTCACTGTTGTAATCTTAGAGCTTGTAGACAGGCGGATCCCTTGGGACTAGTTCAGAAACTGTAAATACCTTGATTGAAAATGTTTGTTCATATCCCTTTTAAAAGGATTCTGTGATATCGACACTCTTACCATATCTCTGACTTTGGATTTATATTTTGGGGTTCTTTTGGGTTTTGTTAGGTCGTATAATGTTTTAAAAGACTTTCCAAGAATTGGAACTATTGACCTCGGCAGAGGCCATTTTTATGCTGCGGTGATAGCTCACATTATAAGATTTCACCAATTCCTGTAGCACTTGCAGATAGCGCCGAGTATTCCAGGAGCTGAAATAACGCCACATTTTGGTCTTCAGAGTTCAATTGAATTTATCAACCACCGAAGCTGTTAATTCACTAGCGGTGGTAAAATGTTTTATCCCCTGTTTCTTTAGCAAGCTTTGAAATTCCTGACAGGAACTCTACCTTGCTCCAAAATTTCTCAAAAAGCCCTTGTCACTTCTTTACCCGTTTTGTTTTTCAGAACCCTGACACAGGCATATTTAGAAAGAATATCTACACAAGTCAATAAATACTTGTAGCCTTGGTTATAGTCGGCCAGGTTTGTCATATCCGCAAGACTGATCTGCCATTGTCCGTCTATATTGGAAACATACACCTTATTCCTTTTAAAATGGATTCTGGCCAGTTCATGTATCGTGTAGGTGTATTGCCCAGATAACCACTTGGACACCTCTTGATCACTAATATTGTGACCCAGTTGCAAGAGAGCTCTTTTCAAGGATTCTTTACCCCCCAAGGACTGAGCATTCTCAGAGTTATATTATGTTTTTTCCAAGACCTTCTCCATTGCCGGTGATAAAACAGACACTGACACAACTTATCAACTTATAAAACATTTATTTAGCAGTCTGAGTTGTTCAGACTGGCATGGCATCAGGTTCAGAATTTCCAGCAAGTTCTGACACATCAGCATATTCAAGGTCATAGTCACCCAAGGAGTTCTTACACACATCAGGATCAAGGTTATGCTTACAAAACTCATTTGCAATACGTGGGTTACACAGTAGGAGTGTTCATCCATTTCATAAAATGACTGCATTACAGCATCATGAATAGAGTAGGTATTTTCAAGTTCATCAATAGACTTTTCAATCACCACATGTGTTTTGTGAAAAGGTGGGAAAATGTTATAATACCCCAGAACTTTCATAGCCAGTCGTTTTAGCCAAGCCTTGCGGAAAATCTTCAGGATCTTCTGAAAGCGTCCTACGTGGTATGCGATATCAGGTTCACTGAGGCAAGAATGTCTTGTCTGGCTGGGATGGCCTATCTCGCAGCCTTGACAGTCATTTTTCTGGTCGTGGTAGACAATAATGTCCAGCAGAGTCGTCAACAGCCCTTTAACAAGTTGCAGGGCCTTTTTTCAGGTTTCAGGCAGCACACCATCAGGACAATTCATATCTGTCTCAGAAAGTCAGATCGACATCAGTTCCTGTGGAACTTGTCTGTTCACCCATGGCTGTCCTGGAGCTAGGTACAGTAAAAGGTATCTGAGCACAATTAGCAGAGATGGGGATAGGCATCGACGGTCCTGGAGACTGGAATAAACTGTCTGCCTCAAAGACGCTTGACCAGAGACTGTAATCAGGCCGTAAACTTAAAAACAACAGGTCAGATTCTTGGTTGTCCTGAATGCAGTTGATCTCGACCTCCCTGTCCGAGTTATAGAGTTGGTAAGATTCAGGCTTTGAAGCTTCAGGAGGGACACCTGAGGTTGTTACGCCGGCAGCAGTCATTTCAGAGTCTGTAGCATTCGATATGCGGAGAGCTTTAAAAGCTTCAATAAATTATGAAATTGCAGGGTCTTCGATCTGGCACCGGTTGATAACAGGCTGAGTATTTATTGTAAAATGGGAGGGGCATGGCTTAGAATAAAGGCGGGGTTTCCATTTTGTCATTGCTCGATTCTGTTGATGTTTCAGACATCTTAGTCTGGTAGTCGACCGCCACTTCAGCTTTCAGAAATACCTGCATTGAATACTAAAGGCAGCGGCCAGTTTTTCGTTTTCGTAATCGCCTGATTCTGACCATGTTTTGGACGACTTAGTCTGGCCCTTGTCTGCTGCTTCAGGTTGAAGAAACTTAGGTAGCAAATGTCTTTTAACACCTTTCATCCAGCATCACATCATTTAAATACATCAATCAGAGGAAAGGGGCGGACATATCATTTAAATCCAGCAATCAGAGAAAAGGGGGAGGGGTGATAAAGTCATCAATCATTTTTGACTGACATTTTGACAGAGGCACCGTGCCTTAATACTACTGCAAAGAAAGTAGTAGCATATCAAGCAGTCTAGTGTTATAATTTTCAATCCTTCACTTTCTTCCACTTCCATTTCTTTTCAAATATTTTATTAAACCAGAATCTTGATAATAAGCACACAGTAAACAGTTTTTTCTCTCATTCAGTCTGGGGTCCTACTGTGGCTGCAGGTTTGGTTTCACAAGTATCATACTCAGTGAGTCGTTTTACCTCTAATTGATCTCATTGTTTAATTAACTGGTCTTTTTTTTCCTTCTCATAATCTGCATTTGGTAAATAATTGCCCAAATAACCAGAACACCAAGAAAAGCTAAATGAAAATTGTGGTGATGGTGATAACTTTAAGACAAAACAAAAATAGATACATTTTTTTACATGTAAAATACATAAATGCTTGATACACTGAAATAAAGATTTAGGCAAAGCAGCTCTAGAAAGCGGGAGATAACAGCTCACTTAAGGTAGGAGTGGAATTAGTAACAGAAGCTTTTTGGTATAAAAACCTGCAGTCATAGTAAGGCTACAGGGCTGAATTTTAAAACTGCTGACACAGAGGGCAAACTACTGGTTTCTTTGTCATCTCCTTGTTTATTATTGGCTAGTTAAGAAAATAAAAAAGCAAGTTAAAATGGTGAATGTAGCTGTATAAGTATAAAATAAACAACTAAGGGGTTGGGAGTCTCAAAAAATCAAGTTAACTAAAATGATCCATTTTTTGCTAGTATCATTTTTGTGCCTCAACAGTAATACTTGGCTTTGAAGTGTTTATATATATATATATATATATATATAAAAAAAAAAAAAAAAAAAAAAATTGGAACAAACTGGCAGTCACTGTGACCCTCTAGGATTGAACTTACGGCATGGCATAAACTACCAGTAACATAGCAGTGTAAATGCTTCATGGTTACACCTTTTGACTTGTTGCTAATGGACCTCTGTTAATTTTATAGTGCAGATGTCAGGCTGTAGCTTGGCTTTTATAGTCAAATTCTTATATAACATAGCTGAGCAATTTAATAGTTACTTTGCTCCAATACAATTACTGTCACTGAGTGGATCCCTTGACTTCTGCGTATAGACTAGGCAGACCTTGCTTTGAGAACCTCTATTTTCTAACCTGGATTGCTGATTTAATGTAGCTAACATTATTTTTCCTGTTACTTACTGTACCTAAATAAACCCATTCATAAACTGTCATCAGAGAGATTAACCATCACTAACTGAATGCAGGCATGTAATGCTTGGTTGATTGATGCTGGAGAAACACATATCTTTAATGTTTTCAGTACCCTTCGTGAAATCAGCAGCAGCATTGGTCTACGGTGAGTAAAATTTGGCAAGACTTCATTTTAAGCCATTTTATCATCTGTGTTTCAGTGCTTGGTAGATTCACCTGTTTTAATAGTAGCCAGTTGCACAACAAAGCAGTCTATTTTATGAATGTGAGTGTTTATGTAGTCAGCACTCAAAAGCAGAAGAGGGATAAATGGGGCAGGGTAAGTTTTAGTGTGACAGTGACAATAAAACATATTAAATTATTACTAACATTATTCATAATTTTGGGAGCATTTTATTCATATTCTTGTGGTATTTATTTGGCAAAATTGCTTCGTTTGGCACATTTTTGCTGTTTGTCTTGAGTTATTTCCAATGAAGCCCAAAATATTACTGTTCTTTCTAACATAGCAGGCTCTTATAATGGAAGCAAGTCTAGGTTCCATTTTTATAACCTTCTGTGATAAACATCCGTCCATCCATCCATCTATTATCCAACCTGCTATATCGTAACATGGGGTCTGCTGGACATCTTGAAATTGGTAGTAGTCTGAGGCTATAAAATGATTCTTTGGACTAGTCATCTATTATGGTCTAATAATCCACTGGTGTAATGACATTTTTCAAATTAACTACTTTTGACAAGTCTGGTGAAAACTCCTGTGCTACTTATTGTTACAGACCCAGCAAAGGATAGAACATTTAGGTGGGTCGCATGACAAAAGTGTACAGGACAAATGCGTGTTGGATATAACAAAACTTCTGGTTTGCTCTTGCAGAATTGCAGAGGGCTGGTAAGGCTTCACTATCTCAGGTTTAATATGAAAATGTGGCTCTCATTATTCTTTGAGAGTTGCTTTTAAAACCTCAAGTGTGGCAGCAAGTGACTGTATTTTTTTTTTTTTTTTTTTTGTCGTGCCTGTAAGCCCTTAACTGCTTCTCTTTTATCAGTGCTTCAATTATTACTAGTTTTTTTTTTTTTGGCTATTTTAACTATGCCTCAACTGTGACAGTGGCACTGTAATGTAGTTTTGAGAGTATCTGGGACACACACACACAAATATATCTATACTAATAAAAGGCAAAGCCCTCACTGACTGACTGACTGACTGACTCATCACTAATTCTCCAACTTCCCGTGTAGGTAGAAGGCTGAAATTTGGCAGGCTCATTCCTTACAGCTTCCTTACAAAAGTTGGGCAGGTTTCATTTCGAAATTCTACATGTAATGGTCATAACTGGAAGGTATTTTTCTCCATTTACTGTAATGGAGGAGCTTGAAAGCCGTGGGGCGGAGTTTCGTGTGACATCATCACGCCTCCCACGTAATCACGTGAACTGACTGTCAACGCAGTGTGTAGAAAACCAGGAAGAGCTCCAAAATGCGCTGAAGAAAACATGCATTATATAATTGAGAAGGCAGCGAAACAATAAGAAGCGAGCAAGTGACATATACTACCATATTCATGAGTGCTGCTACTTCGGAAACAAAGCAAGGTGTAAACCTAAACTTTAAGTTAATAGACAGGCTGCCGCTGGCGTTTTTCATGCCCACGGGTAATGCGGGATACAAGTTTAATGAGAGGACGCAGGATATAAACGAGAGTTTTGATCACTTTGTAACTAAGTTAAAATTGCAGGTGAAGGGGTGTGCTTATGCAAATTCCGAGAGACTGTGTTTGTGGGGGATTGACAGTTAAGGCGGGTGGGGGAGTCACATCATCATATCCCCTCCCATTTACCTTATTTCGCTCTGAGCTGAGCTCCGCGGCTAACGCCGTCTTCCGAAGCAACTTCGTCACACTGCTACCAAATACTCACAGAAAAATCCACAAGTTAATACACACGCTGTCTCTAGAGTTTCTCCACACTGAATCCTCCAGGCACTACTTACAAAAGGTTACATTGACAATCGCACAGCTGAGAAGCTTCGATGCATGTGCTCCATAACGCGTTAAAAATATAAGTCACTGTCGGAATAAATAAAGTCAAAACTTAGTCAAAACTTGTTTCTGAATATATAAAGTCAAAACTTTAATATATAAAATCAGCGCTGGAATATATAAAGTCAAAACTTGAATATATAAAGTCATTCCCAAATATATAAAGTCAAAACCTGAGTATATAAAGACGGCGTTGGAATATTTTGGAATATATAATGTAAGCGCTGGAATATATAAAGTCAGCGTCGGAATATATAAACTCAGCGCTGGAATATATAAAGTCAAATCTTGAATATATAAAGTCAGCGTCGGAATATATTGTCACGCTTGGGTCACAGATTTGCACAGAGACACAGGAGGTCGTAGAAACAAGAAGGATTTTTATTCAAACACTGCAAACACATGAGCTTAAACGTGCTCCATGACAAGTCAGAGATGACAGTTCCGCTAGGAGCAGAGAGAGAGAGCGATAAAAGCAAGCAAACAATCAATTTTCAACTGACAGGCGCTGCACAAGGCTTTTAAGTTAGCGGAGTATCGCGCGAGGTTTGCATTACGCGTTATAGCGCAAGTGAGAAAGTAAGGAGCAATGTGAGGGTAGTCTGTGTTTCAGGGGTTGTGGTTTTCCCAGAGGCGTCTGTATCTTCTTGGGGTGCGATCAGCCCTCCAGCTCACACCCTCCCCCTCAGCTTTATTCACATTTCCGTGAATCAAGAGACTCTCTGTACCAGGTTCATTTAGTCTTGATAATACGTCTGCGTTGACGTGTTCAGAACCTGGTCGATGTTTTACTGTGAAACGGTAAGGTTGTAAGCCCAGAAACCATCTCATGAGGTGAGAGTTTGTATCTTTCTGTTGGTATGACCATTGAAGTGGAGCATGATCAGTTACCAAAGTGAAGTTTTGTCCCCACACGTAATAGCGAAGCCCTCCAGCTCACAATAGAAAGTAAGCGCTGGAATATATAAAGTCAAAACTTCAATATATAAAGTCATCGTTGGAATATACAAAGTCAGTGCTGCAATATCCACCCATTTCCCAACCCGTTGAATCCGACCACAGGGTCACGGAGGTCTGCTGGAGCCAATCCCAGCCAACACTGGGTGCAAGGCAGGAACCAATCCTGGGCAGGGCAAATGCATCATTTTCAAAACATTAACCGAACAGTGTTTTTTTTAATTTATTTTTCTGAATACGTTTTGTTAACTTAATTCAGTTCAGAGTCATTTCAATCAATATATTTTGACTTTGAGTTTATATATTCAGGAATGAGTTTATATACTCCGATGTTGACTTTATATAATCAGGAATGACTTTATAAATTCCGACGCTGACTTTATATATTCAGGTTTTCACTTTATATATTCCAGCGCTGACTTTATATATTCTGACGCTGACTTTATATATTCAAGTTTTGACTTTATATATTCCAGCGGTGACTTTATGTATTCAAGTTTTGACTTTATGTATTCCGACAGTGACTTTATATATTCGGGAATGACTTTATATATTCAAGTTTTGACTTTATATGTTCTATATATATTCTATTATATATTCTTTATTAAAATCAATGTATTTGCCTGTTTCGCACCCCATAGTATATGTGTATATATGTACACATGTATGTATATGTGTGTATATGTACACATGTATGTATATGTGTATATATATATATATATATATATATATATATATATATATATATATATATATATATGCCAGAAGCACTCATGACAAAGACAAAACAATTACGTTGTCAATCATGTTAAGTTATTATTAAAATGTTTCCTTTTCTTTTTACTTCTCCGCTGCCAAGCGTGGGTATTCTGCTAGTCTATCTATCTATCTATCTATCTATCTATCTAAAAATACCCGCGCTTGGCAGCAGAGAAGTAGTGTGTTAAAGAAGGAAAGAGAAACAAAAGGAAACATTTTGAAAATAACGTAACGTGATTGTCAATGTAATTGTTTTGTCACTGTTATGAGTGTCGCTGTGATATATAGCAAAATACCCGTGTTTCGCATCGATGTCGTGTGTTATAGAAGTTATGAAAAAGAAAAGGAAACATTTTAAAAATAATGTAACATGATTGTCAAAGTAATTGTTTTGTGTATTTGGCGGCAGCGTCACGAAGTTGTTTTCGTCTAGCTGCATCAGAAAATGTACCACGACGTCTGATACGCCTCCTTTTTACTGTTTTCTCACAGCTTGGATTGCTGCTGTCATAATGGGTTTGAGTCTACATATATATATATATAATTTGTGTGTATGTATGTGTGTGTATATATATGATGTAGATAGGTATATATATATATATATATA
>JANRMT010043387.1:0-12546 GCA_026402145.1 Polypterus bichir lapradei
ATGGTGAACTTAGGTCATCCTCTTTCGCACTGGACCCCTTTACAGTTGCCAGTCTGATCGCCTGCACTTTTTTGGTATGTGTGAAGAGAACTGGAGTACTCTTGAGAAATAAATCACACAGACATGGAATAATATGCACATAGACTGACACAAAAATAATTAATATGAATAACATTTAGCATAATTAAAAGGTATAAATGGCCGTAGTCCTAGAGAGATCTTGCTATGCAGAGTAGTGCTCAGTATCAATTTCAAGGCCAATTTCAAATTTATTCTCATGTGTAGTATAAGACATTGAATACAAAACCACACATTAAACGCACCATCAGAAGATATTATACAGTACAAGCACGCACATGTCAATACGAGTGACTGCTGAGTAAAAACACGCCCTGAATCCAGTGATGCGAACACAAACAGGAATGGAGGAGGGAGAAGTATGACTGCAGGATGCCTGAGCTTGTTAATAATTTAGTTTCATTTAGGTCTTTAACAAGTAGAATTTGCATGCCTGTTTTATTTTTCTAGCGTGTTTGAATAATTGTATAAACCATGATAAAACAGACTAAAATGTTGTGACTCATTGTTTTTAACTTTTGCTGATGGTCCGTTACACTATTTGAAAATAATTACTGAAGTCTTTAAGCATAAAAGCCCCTTGGGCTCCCTGAGAAAGTTCACAGTGTTATCAGACATCAAAATCCTTTTTTGGTGTGCAATGCCTGAATTTCTGTATGCGAATCCTGGAGTAAAAGATATGTTGCAATGCAAAAAGTCATTTGATCACAGCCATGTTTTATTGTCAGGAAAACAATGTGTATAATCTTATAAACTACCAGCTCCATGAAGAAAAGGTATATTTTTGTGCTACTGCTCATTGACTTCCAGCATGGTATCCCATTTTTGGTTATGGCAGAGCCAGAGTCTGTCCTGATAGCAAAGAAGGATCTCACTCTAGCACATCTACTACTCTATAGCCATTTTTTATATTAATTATAAAAATTCTGTGCTCTGTCTTGGCACACCACCATTATAGCTAAGATGTATAGGACTAATTCTGCTAGCAGCAGTACTGTGGCACAGTGATTAGAGCAGGTGCTTCACTGCTCCAGAATCCTGGATTCAATTCTTGTCTTGCAAAGGACTGTGTATAGTTTGAATGTCCTCCCTGTGACTGGCTGGTTTTCCCACCCACATTCTACTTGGATCCTTGTGAGTATAGGTGTGGGCACTGTAATTCCATCCAGGGTTGGTTTCTTGTCTCTTTCCCAGCAATGACCCTGAACTGAATAAATAAGCAGGCTAAAAAATGAATTAATGACTAATATTGTTAGGCAAAGAAGACCCACAGAGATAAGACTGACATCAGGGAAGATCATGCTGATATTTGGAAGCAGCCAGACACATAAGCTGGTATTGCAGCCCCTCGTCTCCTCCACAGGGGACCATCTCGTAATCTAAATTGTATGACGCATTTATAGAAATGGAAAAAAAGAAACCAGATGGACAGAATGAACTCCTCTCATCTGTAAAATTTATGATTTTTTAAGAAAGCATCTCCCATCTTTGATTCATCATTTTGTGTATTTATTTTTATTTCAAAAAGCTTGTGTGCCTGTGATGATGGCTTCCCTCTACATCCCCAGGCTCCCATTTTGGAATATTGGTTAATAAAGAGCATCTGTATGCTCTGCCTTCCTCCATATATTTAAGGTGTCACTT
This sequence comes from Polypterus bichir lapradei, assembly GCA_026402145.1. NCBI lineage: Eukaryota > Metazoa > Chordata > Cladistia > Polypteriformes > Polypteridae > Polypterus > Polypterus bichir. Next base: position 1,723 of record JANRMT010043387.1, read on the forward strand.
CCTTACCTCACTTTAACAGAACAATGCCTGTTGAATAACTTCCATTTTTCTTTATTTAATGTGCGGTATATACACTATGTGGTGAGTGTCGAAGTAGTTAGCCTATCTGCTGTAAAACTGCAGGTTAGATTCCCAGTCTGGACACTACAATGTGGGGTTTGTTTGAATATTCTCTTAATCCCCATTGATTCTGGTTTCCTCCTTAGGTTAACTGCCACTAAATTTAGTTGGCAGTGTGCAGGAATGCGCCAGTGTCCTGTCCAGCACTGGTCCCTGTCTTATGCCTCATGTTGTGTGGACGTACACCAGAAATGGAAAAAGCAGGCAAAGAAAATGGATGGGTCAATATATTTGCAGTCCTCATCAATAACTGAGAAAAAATAAATGAGTTAATTACATTGTACTGGGTACAACACAAGAAATTCAAGCCAGTTGAGTCTAGACCAGTCACTCTTGGGGATAAGTCCGGTTTTATTTTTATTCTGGCATTCATCATGCACTCGCTGCCTCAATACACTACTGATCCCTGTGTGCCGCAGAGTAATTAATTTTTTTTTTACTCTGAGTTTCCAGAGTCCATGAGAACGATTCAATTCCCAGATCTAAATCATGCTGTCTGCTAAAGAATGAGGGTCGGCCTGCTAAGGCCAAAGAACGACACGAGAGGTTGTGACATCACTAAATGACTCCCGACTCTCTGCAAATCAGCTTGCTGCCATTGTTATTAATGTAGTGTCCCACACAGCACCCTCTTTATGACTTCATTTCATAGCACCATGGAAAAGCACAAAAAAGGCAACGCACACACGGTACATGCTCCAGAAAGCAATCTCCCAAAAAAAGCAAGTGTAGCACCACTCATTACAAAAAGTAGCAAATGTAAAGAGGCAGTAATCCTAAATTTCAATACGTTGCTGAAGCAGAGAACAGCTAGACAACAGTGCGTTAGGCATTTGTGTTTATTTACAAAAGCCGGGGCCTACTGCTTTTTACAGACGTGGTTGATTTAGCGCTGGGTAACTTGGCTGAAAAGCTGAGATATTTTAAACATGTGTGTTTCCTTCTCACGGTCATGAGGAGGCATAGCTTTGTGAGCCAAATTTCCTCAAATACTACTTTCCATACAAGGCTTTAGAGTGAAAAAAAAATGCTGTCTTACCTAATTTTAACTGAGAAACACTCTTTGTGTGACCGCAATTTAGAGTGAATCATCTGTGCTTCACATCCTGACAAATTCACCCCGTTAGTATTAACCTCAGATCTCATTCTTACAAATGAGATAAAAAAGGACTGCTTGGAAGTCTAGGATAAAGCAAATTAAACTCCAAATCACACAATGAAATTATTTATTAAAAGAAAAGTTGACTGAATTTGGCAAGAAATAAGTCACCCATTTGTGTTCCAAAGTTGAGTCTTTCTGATTACGATAACCAAGTTGTAGAAACAAAGTATCACATTTGAGGACCTCAGGATCAATGGGGACTTGTGTCCATTAATACTCAGTTAAGCGACCATCACTGGCGAGAATTCCTTGATGTCTTTCTAAAGTAAACACACTGGATGTGTGATGAACCTTTTTTTTGTACTTGCTATTTCATAGAACCATTTTCCATGGGCCTCTCAACCATGCAAAAGCAGGGCAGTCCAAACAATTGGAAGAAAGATAGTCTGACAGGCTGAAACCTCATCAAACATAAGAACACAGAGACTACAGACAGAAAGCCAATGGACGCCAAGCTCTATCTGCCAAATACCCAAAAATTCTTGTCCAGGCTGTTACTATAGAGCCTGTTATTCACCCAGAAAAAAAACAACTCCATCTGGGTCACCAGCTAAACTCTCAAGCCAATTCTCCACTCTCATTATTAACATTTTTTTCCATTTTAAGCATAGGTTAATTATATGGCAAAGTATTCAACATAAATATTTATGAGCATCAAAAGGAAAATAAGGCTACAAAATAATAACAAGTGGAAATACAACATGATGCTGTTTATAACACATTTGCAAGAATGAAGCGACATTCTTCTTTTCATCTTTCACTTGTGAATAGAGCTTCTTTTGACTGCGTGACTCATTTCTCAGTAGTTCCCATATAAAAGAAGCAAAGCCTTAAGTGAGGAGAAGCAAATGAAATGCACCATTGAATAGCGTCATCAGCCATAAACAAAGAGACTAAATGTTCGGTTACATCTGAGGACACAATTTCCTGCCATAGGAAGGAAATCCCATGACTCCAAATGGAGCAATTTTGGAGGGATGAATAATGCATTTTCAATTATTTTTGAAAGCAGAAGAAAGGAGGATTGAGTGAGTATCTAAATCGAGAATCACAATAATTAGGATCCAGAAAGATGGTGTGAGTAGACCATTGCACTTTTGGAAAAAAGAGCAAGCAGACAAAGAATGTCTCAAAAACATCCGAAAATTTTAGTTTGGCCACTTGAGGTCGTCTGCCCTGCTAAGTGAATGTAGATTTGAAGAGCTGCACAAGCTAATTATACAAAATAAAGTCATTCTTCAATTTGCAAACTGTAATTTGATTCAAGAATAAACCAGAAAAATATTTTTAAGGATGGGCTTTGAAATTCATTGAAGATTTCTAATCAAGCTAATTAGATATCTAATATTAAATACAGAAAGCAAAATGCAAATGGATTAATGGATGCAATCCTGTTTAAATTGACACCAAATTATTCAATGAGTAGACAGCAGATATAAACACTTTCAGACACAAATGCTGTGTTTACACTCCTAGGTCTTGATGCCCAAATCAGAATTGATGAAGAAATGCAATCTCATGTCTGTGCTCTTTGCCTTACATGGCATGGATCCTCATGTTTTTTCTGCTGATGCTCTTCAGTTTTCCACATTTTAGAAGCAGAGTTTGCTTTCTAAATATCTGAGTCAGTGCAGAAGGACTATGGGGTTATATGCCTCAGCATTTTGTGTTGTGAATTCCTCCACCTTCTTACAAGAATATGGACAGGATCGAAGAGTTAGCTGGACTTTATTGTTAACTGCTTTGATGAGTCTCAATGGCTCGAGAACTTTCAAATAAGAAAAAAAATATAATTTTAATATCTTTACAATCTTCTCCCTGAACTTCTCTCTCCTTTTAATGTGCTGCATGTTGACATAATTAAGCCAAAGGTTGGGGAATATGCACTGGTACAGCACATTGCAGCATCCACCACACAATGAAACAGCTGAGGATCCTGGTTGGCAACCCCCCAGGCAGATATGCAATCCAGTCCCACCCCCCGGATCACCCTCAAGGCATCACACCACATAGCCGTAGTGCTGTACCTCACAATGCAGATAATGGGCTTCATTTGTGACTCCATGTGCAACCAGTCATTCGATACAAAGTCAAACCAGCAGTACTCAAGGATTCTCTGAACAGACATAGTACAGAAGGACTCCAGTCTTCATCTCAGGTCACTGGATAGCGTCCATGTCTCGCAAACATACAGCAAAGCAAGAAGTATATGGACACTAAAGACTTGACCCGCCCATGATCTCCCATTTCGTCTACTGACTCCATAGGAAGAATCACAAGAGACACGAATGTCGCTGCTGAGGTAAGTAAACCTCTCAACATGGTCGACATTCTCTCCACAGACAGAAACACTCCTCATAGTTATACCTAAGAGATCATTAAAGGCCTGGATCTTGATTTTTATCCAGGACACTCGCAAGCCCAGACACTCAGACTCTTCGCTCAGTCTCTCAAGCACCCTGATCAGAGCCTACATTGACTCTGCGAAGATCACAACATCGTCAGCAAAGTCAAGATCAGTGAATCTTTCTTCTTTAACAGATGCCCCACAGCCACTGGACCGCATGACCCTGTCTAACACCCAGTCCATGTAACCACTGGAACAGAGTAGGAGCAAGAAGACACACCTGACGAACTCCAGAATCAACTGGGAAAAAACGCCAAGGTTCTGCCTCCACTCTGCACAGCATTCACAGTACTAGTGTATAGGCTGTCCATGATATCCAGCAACTCCAGGTGCTTACAGCAAATTAAATCTGTTTTATATATACTGTACTAGCAAACCTGCGGTGTACCATACGCTGCATAATCAAGCCGGTTTTTTAATGATTTTTAAGCACAGGGAGAAAATTTACATTTGAAAAATCGGTAATGTAATAAATTAGCAAGAAAAGCAACATTCTAACAATGCATGGAACGAACCAACACACAATCGTCCGTGACTGAAAACTGGCGGACCGCAATCGCGCCTTCTCCTGCCAGACGGAGGGATGGGGGTGTACGCCGCAGAGTGTGGAATGGGAGGAGAGGAGAAGGACGTCCATTCAGCTCCCTCCGTCATGCTAGTCTGCTGATTTCTCGTTCAGTATGCACTGTCCGCCCATGTGCCCACCTCCAACTCGTCACTTGAGTCGTTGTCGTCTTTACACAGTCCAGATGCACCTGTGACTCACATAGACGTTTCACTGCTCTGTGCGGTTTTGGCTGCTTTTCTATATATAATCCACCAAGACACCCGACCATGGTAGTAGCGAGGTGAGAAGGGGGTGTGCACAAAGGGTAGGGACGCAACCAGTGGGAGCGTATGAGTCGCACTTAGTGGGAATTCCACGGTATGCAGCCCGAATGGGGTTCAACGGCTTACCCACGCCTCTCTGCGCCAGGTAGACACACACTCAATCTCATGCATAATTATTTATTGAATGCTAAACACTTCTGGAAAGACACGGTTGTCTAAAACGGGTTGGTGTGAGAATACAACAGTAAATGAATGAAAAGATGGAACTCTGGAGAGAGCAACATATAATTGTCCGTGAGTGAAGAAGACGCATGTTTGTTGTGGATGCGAATTGCTGTATGTAGCGTGTAAAACAGTTTGCTATGGTGCACGAGGTCGACGCGGAGACTGCTCACTTCATTGTGTTTTAACCTCAGTTGTAAAGGATTGTTTTAAGGATCCCATGGGATACCCCTCACAAACGGTTTTACACGCTGCATATGGCAACTCACCTCTGCGAGAAACATGCCTCTATGAACAGTCAAGGTGGCTCGAGGTACATGAGGCCTCTACGACAGATGAATATAAATGACGGCGTTCTTTCTGTGTCGCCGCGTCTGAGTTGGTGGGTGTGGCTCTGCAAGTTGTCGTCGTATCCAATGGTCTTGGAGTTGGTGGGCGTGGCTCCTCCCTGTGTGCGCCATAGGTGTCTTACTTGTCGGCGGCTTAGTGAATCCACGCCCCTTCCGGTGTGCTTTCCATTGGTGTCTTGCCTTTCCAAGGGTGTCTTGCCTTAGTGAATTATATATATATAGATACAGTATATTCATATATTTCATATATATGAAAAAAATGGAATAAGTTAAGACTGGAGCAGTGCTAGTGTAAATGCAACTAAAGTGATGCTCCAAATTAAAATTAGTGTAAATGCAGCTAAAGTGATAAAAATTAATTAATGAAGAAATATTGGAATGGCGCATTGGTTAGAGCTAACATGCTCCAGAGCTATGACTTCAAATTCTAGCCTGGGTGCTTCATGTACTTTGTTTTTCTCCAGGCACTCCAGTTTTCTCACACAGCCAAAAGATGCCTGATGACTGTAAATTGGTCCTCTATACATACATGTACCCTGGCATGGGTCCTGGCTATGCTCCGAGAGTTCTGGGACAAAACACATGGAACATAAAACAGGTTTAGATACAGATACTTTAAACATAAAGAATACTGCAAATCATAAACAAAATAAATTGCAACATAGACAAATGAATCAAAAATGTAAAATAAAAACACAAAACAAGCATTTGGACCCCAGCTAGGGAAGCAACCCCCCAGGTGAGATATGACATTTGTTATAGGTTCAGTCAGATCCTTATTGCCTAAGAATTGTCCAATGTGTCCCTTGCGTTAACTCAATTTGGATGAATTAATAATTTAGATAAGTCAAGTGCAGTATGTTACCTTAAAGGCAACTGTAACTGCATTCCCTGCCAAGTTGTACTGGCAAAATATCATCCCAATATCCTTTGCTTACACTCAGCTGGAATGTCCAGTGGACACCTTTACCTTTGTAGAGATGTGTGGATCACAGCTATCCTTCTGTTTTGTTTGCTTTGTATCAATCCTTCAATTTCCTAATCTGCTTGTCCAGCTTCAGAGTTGTGAGAGCTGAGGCTATTCTGGTAGCACCAGGGGATGCGAGTCCATCACAGGGTACACACGTTCACACATGCACAATCACTCGCTTATAGTGAGTTACTGTAAAGTTGAATGTAAATCAAGTGCTTCTCAGAAAATGAACATGATTGCAATTTGCTGGTAGTACAGGATATAATTACAACAATCTGAATGATGACTGCATATGGGTGCAGAAACAGCTTATCCAACATTATCTAGATGAGACTGAACTGCGGCCAAATAGCCTTTTCAATACCTCCACTTTTTAATGGGTTGATCGATCACCATCAAGTGATCTAGTAGTTATCTTGTTTTAGAGATATTACATCCTAAGAATAAACAGGAAAATGTATTGTAAGCCATCAATTCAATTTGTTATTCCTTACTGATATGCCTGGCCATCTCAATACCCATTATGGACTGCCCTTTCAACTACATAGGGTCCTGTTTTGTGAAGCTGTGTATACAGAAGAAGTAAAAATATCCATCAGTCAAAAGAACATCTGGAACTCCTCCAACTCTGTTTGAATTTTCCTGCAAATTTGTCTCTACTCGATTAGTCATTCACTACATTCACATGGTCATAAAAAACACTGGGGTGCCCCCAGAGCCAGCCAGCAATAAAAGATTGATAAAATGTGAACTTAAAAGGCTTTTTTATTACATTAATAATGGATATTGGCACAAGCTATAACAACAAAATGAAAGCTATTTTTGCTGCTTTTTCCTGACTGGTCCTCAAAAGCCACATGCCTTTCACCTGAGTCATAAGTAGGGAACAAAAATAGTGTATGATGGGGCAGAGGAATTACAATATTCTCAGACGCTGCCTTTTTTCAAGGCTCTCGGAAGTTTATTTTCTTCCCTGCTGGTTTGTTTTGCTTTCCTGTCATTGCCAACTGGTCAAAGCATAATTTAATTTAATTTACTTTACATTACCATTTCATTACATTATCACATTACCATAAGTGAAGGCAGCATCATGTAGACCTTTAGATCTTGACATGATATGATTTTGGAAATATTATGAGAAAAGAAAATGACAAGTTAGCTGGACTGAACAGCTATTCTCTTCATAAAGATGTGAAAAGACTGCAAGACCTCCCCCCTTTCCATATTGTTCCATGCAATCTATCTTGGCATCATTGTGTGGAAACCAGTTGTAAATAGCATGTCAGCCAGTGCATGTTATGTACACAAGTGCAGACACAGTGAGGCTCGTCAACCTTACTGGCATGTCTTTGGAAGGGAGAAGGAAAATGGATTATCCCGATACAACCCCACTGAAATCAGCAAGAGCACTTTGCCAAGCAGGGAAGAACAGAATTTGTTTCTTGGGCAGCACAGTTTTGAAAATAGAAGTCATAGTGTAGAAACAAGTGAAAGGTCACTAAAAAAGCAAACACTGTACATTAGAGGGGTAACCCCCTAAATAATTTGTTGAGAACCTGTACCTCTAAAACAAAATCCCTTCTCATTAATTCTTTTTGAAGAAATTGCTTCCTTTATTTTTAAAATAAAATGCAGACAAAGTCTGTGTTGTTGACTTTATAATAAGCTGATTCTGAAACATCATTAATTAATGGCTATGCTGTTACATGACAGCATCCTGAGATTCAAAACACAGTGTGAAAACACAGCACAAAATCAACAGGATCACAACAAAAATAGACAACGGAAACAATGGAAAATAAATTTATAAAGGAAAACAAATTTATAGGCTTGTCGCCAGGTACTGTGTTATTCCTGACATATCCATTCGTATTTTAGGCGAAATTGTAGACTGAGTAAGCATGTATGTATGTGTGTTTGGTCCCTGTGATCCAAAATAAGTTCCTGTCTTGTGCTCAGTGTTCTTGGGGTACCTTGACGCTGGCATTGTTATGCTGTAGGGTTCTATGTCTGGGCTCTGATGGGTCAACTTGCTCTAAGGTCGGCAGCATGGAGTCTGTCCCTTACTGGCCTATCAGTGATGCAGGCACTGGGTCTTTTGGCAGTTTCAAGAGCAGGATAGGTGGGCGATATGAAAGGATCTCTCAGACGGACCAGTCTAATGTGGCAGTCCTGCTCTGGCATGACCACATGGATGGTAAAAGCTGTCCTGCTGAAACCTTCTCTAAACATAGGGACATGTATGACATCTGACTTATTATTGAAAGAGCACACAATTGACCGAGTAAGGTCTTTTGTCTTTCTTTGACCTGATCTGTCATTGCCCTAAGTGGACCTTATTGGGTAAAAGTGGACCTCAGTAAGTTGCAGTGTCTCACTGGATAAAATAAATTGCTGGTCAGACAGTTAAAGCTATTTCAACAGCTTTTTGTGAAAGCACACAAGTTTTTCACACCAGAAAATACTAGAGGTATATTTTTTAATTTAATTATATTATATTTGTAAGTATGTCAGACTCTGAGTCTTTGCAGGGAGAAGCAAAGTACATAAAAACAAACTGAACTTGAACTGAAATGAAAAAAGCTACCCCGGGGGTGGAATAAATGTGGATGACACAGTGGAGTGCGTCACTAAGCCTTTCAACACTTCTCATTTTGTACACGTTCTCAGAATGATTTTCTGTGAGAGCTAACCTGTCTTAACACAGTGTAGAGAGCGGTCAATAAGGAAAATCACATTTTTGGTCACTTAATCTTTGTATAGTGCTATTAAATGTAAGCATCATGGCAAGACTCCCTACTGCGTCAACAAGGTTAAAATATAGTGTTGTAAAATACAAACTACATGGCAAAATAAAAACTGAGCCATTACAGAGGCCAGAAGGAGTGTTCACATTTTTCACACAATTATTGTCTAAAGAACTCTTACAAATCAAACCCAGATACTGTATAAAATTACAAAGGTTGCTCATTGTAATAGTGACAGGCAAGGCAAAGATCCAGGATAAAATGATCAATAATATGTAGAGCTTTAAAGGACAGCAGACCAATTAGCAGACAGTGTGGCAGTGATGACGGGCCTGCCTCTGTGAAGGACAGGAATAGCTGACACTCGAAATAAAGAGAGAGCAGTTAAAAAGCCAGCAAGAAGAGGGGGTCTTCAATCTGCATTTGAATGTCACAAGGCACAGAATCTCACAAATTGAGAGCTGCTAAGACTGCCTGATGCAAATCCACATGGAATACTTACACAGGAAGTGAATGCAAAGAAGAATAAAAGATGAGAAACTGGAAGCATTCAAGGACGACATAATACAAAACTTAAAATGGGGTTTAGAATCTTGTGTTATCTGCTCATCAGATTGGGGTGCCAAGAAATGCTGTTGAATTGCTTAAAAAAGGAGTTTTTTTTATATTGTTCACAGGCATTGACTTTTGTTTCCTTACATGCTTAATACATTAATTACAGCTATAAGTATGCAAGGAATCCAAAATATTTAAGGCTGTGCACATCCTAGAACAAATACAGTATATATTTTTATCTAATGCATCTTGACTTAATGTCACTTCAAAACTTATAATCTTGTTAATTAGTAAAAGACACATATATTCCCTCAGGTGAGAGTCTGGAAAACAATGCCGACAAATCCACATGACACTGAGCACATCATACGCAGCATTAGGCAAGACCCACCAGTAACATACTTGAGGCTTTGTTGAAAACATGAATTAAAGAGATTGGTTGTTGGCACAGGACAGCAATAACCTTGATTGCACTTGGTTTGCCTTATTAGTTAATATATGGAGAGAGAAACTAATACATAATATATAGGGAAAGAATTTTGATGGGTAGAAGATTTCAGTTTTCAATGGATCAAAGAATGCATACACTCTTAGGCATCCCTGACATTATGAATGTTATCTTTTTGTGTCTATGAGTCAAAAAGTGAAACTGTAGGCATGCTAACTCAAATGTAGATTGCTCAGTCTGAGTAAAACTTGGTGATTACTGATTTGAGAAGAATTGCTCAGGTGAGTTTTGATGTAAGGATAGATAGATAGATAGATAGATAGATAGATAGATAGATAGATAGATAGATAGATAGATAATGCGGCCTACATGGGTGCCATGTACTTTAAGTCCAGGACACAAATGCTAGACAAACAAGTTTCAGGACCAAAATAACTCTTACAGTTTTCTATTCCACAACAACACAATTATTTATATAATATCATAAATTATTTCCTTCTCGTCCACCTCCATCTCCACCTCCTCCTCTCCAAGTATGTGTTGCCCAACTGCACTCCTGATTCTTTGCTGAGGAGGGATGATTCCTTTTAAAGTCAGACCCATGAGTACATTTGGTACAATTATCTGCATACCTCAGAAGCACTTCTAGGTTGGAAGGAGGTGACAGGGGAGCCTTCTCCCTGAAGCTCCCTTTTGGGCCACAACAATGCTACCTGTTCAAACTACAGTACATATGCCATGAAGCTTTGAGGGTGTCCGGACAGAATGCACAGCCAGAGATACGTAATCACCCAGCATACTGGTAGAACACTATGTCTCTGGGAAGCAGTCTCAAGTCCTTCTATTATTCTGGACTCCGGACTAGGAAAGTTCCCACTAACTATCATGGTTGGATACCAACCCATCCATGGTTTCCTTTACAGTAGGCAGGCAGGCAGGCAGGCAGGCAGGCAGGCAGGCAGGATAGATAGATAGATAGATAGATAGATAGATAGATAGATAGATAGAT
>JANRMT010043391.1:0-10030 GCA_026402145.1 Polypterus bichir lapradei
CCTTGTGACCTGTGTATGAAAACTGACCCTGAACAGAGTGTTAATAATCCTGCATTGAGGAGGTAGATGAGTGACTGTGTAGAATGTGAGAGGTTTTTAATGATGCTGTTTGTCTTTTTAAAATGGAGTACGTTATAAATCCTAAACAGAAGCAGAACACTGTCTGTATTTAATCTGGGTTTCCTTGTGACTCTGGGTTTTGTCCATGTATACTAGTGTTCATACATATCTCAAAAGAAAATTACATTGAAGGTATGACAAGTAAATGTTCCTCTAATGTTTTGTTAAATGTGGTCAATCATGCAACATAAAATAAACCATTGCTTAAAATATTGCATTTTACCAACTTAAAAGCTCATGTTTATTTTTACAGCTCAGTTGATAGATAGGGCAAGCTAAATCTTTTTGTGTGTCTTAAGTACAAAAACAAAACAGCATCACTAAAAGAAAGCATTATTTGTACATTAGCGAAATAGAATGAGACAAGTCGACACACTTTTTTAAATTATTGCATACTGGTTTTTATATATTTACCTGATGCAGCTAGTGCACATTACATTGATTAGGAAGTAATTTAATAGCTCTTCCATCTATAATTTTGGCTTTGCCTTGAGTAGCCACCTATAACAGCAACTCTGTTTTTGTTGTCTTCATTATTGTTTGCTGTCGTTTGCTACTTTTTAATGGATAACTGAAAATATGGGGAAGGACTTGCACTCACTTACATCTGACAAGCAACTGCTGGACCAGTGCCCTTTGTCTACTAAAGCATTGGATCTAATCACAGGGCTGCCAGCAGAGGTACAGTGTAAACGCCAGGGAAAAAGAGCCGGTGCCCAACTTCGCGATAAGAGAAGAAGGTACAAACCTTATCTGCTTTTGAATATCATAGGAAGTTTAAGATCACTGGTAAATAAAATAAATGAGGTCTCAGTAAAGGTCAGGTAATACAAACTCTGCAGCCTCCTGTGTTTCACTGAGATGTGGCTTAGAGCTGAAACTCTGGCCTCCACTGTTGCACTGGATGGATTTAAAATAGTACAGGTAGACAGAAGTAGGAGGGAAAGTGGCAAGAAGAAAGGAGGTGGACTTAACATTTTTGTGAATGAAATATGGTGCAACCCCTGACACATTACTGTTAAAGCACAGGTATGTACCCTAAATGTTGTGCTTTGCGCGGTGGGCCTACATCTCTATTATGTGCCACGAGAGTTTTCACATGTTTACATCCCCTCTTGGCAGAAACGGCAATCGCAACAGACACAGTGTATTCTGTAGTAAGCAGCTCCCTAGTAACCATCCTAGTTTCTTCATCACTATTTCTGGGGACTTGAACCATTTACACTTTCCTCCACCTTCACCAATTTTTACGAGTTTGTGGACTGCACTAAAAGAGAGAACAGGACCCTGTACTTGTTATATGCTAATGTTAAAGAGCCTTATATCTCTGTTGCTTTGCCACTTTTAGGCTGATGAAAACGTAATTTGGTACAGTTCATACCTACATATAAACCCACTGTCCAGAGCTTGCCAGACAGCACCATAACAATACAGGTGTGGGCACCTGAGGCTGAGGAGGCTCTGAAGGATACCTTTGAAAACACTAAATGGAATGTGCTTTGTGAGCCGCACAACCAGAACATTGAGGAACTGCCTACCGTATCACAGACAACATCAAGTTTTGTGTGGAAAACACGTTTCCCTAACAAAGACATTACACTGCTTTTTCAATAACAAGTCCAAAAGAACTGAGAGCCCTACATAATTTGAAGAAAAGAACCTTCAGGTCTGGAGATAAGGATGAAATCAAGCTGGTGCAGTTGGAACTGAAGTGAGGAGGAAGAGGGGGAAAGCCCACTACAGAGACAAACTTGAGTATAAGTTACAACAAAACGACATGAAGGAAGTGTTGAATGGGATGAGGACTTCATTGACTACAAGCAGGTTGTTAAACTTGCAGAGGAAGGGAATGAACTGAACCAGTTCTTCAACAGGTTTGACACATTCTTATCAGTCCATCCCTCCCCCAACAATGCTAGCCTGTGTGTGCAAGCAGAGGATGTTCCAGAATCCCATCTACCCTGTAAACCCTGCACGATCTACAGAGACATCATACCTGTGGTCTACAGTCCCTAGACTTTGTGTCTCTGCTAATCAAGTAAGGAGAGAGCTAGGAAAACTCTGCATAAACAAGGCTACAGGGCTGAATGGAATCAGCCTTAGAGTGATGAAAACATGTGACACCCAGCTCTGAAGATTTTCCAGAAGGTTCACCAGCTGTGGAAAGCATTCCATGTGATCCCAGTTCCAAAGGAAGGACATTCCTGTGATCCTAAGGACTTCAGACCAATTGCTCTTACTTCTTACATCATGAAGACCTTTGAGAGACTGGTCCTTAAACAACTTTGACCCCGGGTTTCAGAACATCTGAATCCTTTGCGGTTTGCCTATCAGGCTGTGGTAAGGTGAGGTCTACAGCTGGTTGGCGTATTTTAAATAATTAATTACCACACTTGCGTCTTTGTGTAGGGGCGTGGTAGTGTGGTGAGAGCGGTTCCTGTGTGCGATGCAGGTATTGGGAACGCCAGGTTTAAAGAGAAGCATTTGGGGCTCACTGTTTTTATGGTCTCAGGTTTCTGACCTCATCGTTTTAAAGGATTATCTATTGAACTGTTTTTTACCTCTATTAGCACTTTTTCATTTTAATGGATTATTTGTTTGTTGGACGTTTTTGGAAGCAGTACACAATTTGTTTTGAATTGTCTTTTATTGAAAGCACTGTTCACTTTTTCACCATGCCCTTGCTTTTTGTGTGTTTTGCCCTCATCTGCTGGCTCATCCCAGTCATGATTATTGACACTGTTGGGTTCGAGAGACTTCCAGGCAAGAGTGGGAGTGTGGAGACGACCCACACTGTCACATATGCTGTAGGTGTAGAGGATGTTTTCATCTACATGCTCCACAGAGACTATTCCCACTTGGAGAAAGCTATTACCACAATCAGGGTAATGTTCTTTGAGTTTTCCAGGACTTTTAACACCTCATCGACTGGGCTCAAGGCTTTGAATCTTGATGTTCCCACAATTTTCAGGATTATGGACAACCTGACCAACAGACCGCACTTTGTGATGCTGAGGGACTATGTCAGAAACGTTGATGTGTAATACTGGAGCACCTCCGAGAACTATTTTGTCTCCCTTCCAATTTACCCTCTACACAACAGACTTGCAGCACTATACTAGCATTTGCCCTCTACAGAAATTTTTAGATAACTCCTTTGTCATAGGCTGCATTAATAATGGAGTCAGAGTGCAGAAAAGCCGTGGAGGATTTTGTCTTGTGGTGCAGGGACCACAACCTGCAACTTAACATCAGGAGGACAAAAGAACTTCAGACATGCCAAGAAGTCTCTCAGACCAGTGACCATTTAGGGTGAGGATGTCAAAGTGGTGCAGAGCAACAAGGACCTGGGGGTTCACATTAACAACAAACTGGACTGGTCTGACAACACAGTGGCCCTCTACAAGAACAGCGAGAGCAGACTGTACTTGATAAGGAGAATCATATGTTTTGATGTGTGCAGCAAGCTGCTGGAAATGTTTTACCAGTCGATAGTAGCCAGTATGGTCTCTTACGCTGTGGTCTCCTGGAGAAGAAACTAGCTCAAAAGAACCATCACAGGGCAAACCATGAACACACTGGAAACATTTTTGGAAAAGAGGATAATGGCAACATTGGATTCCATACACCCCTCCAGGGGCACTGTCTTGAAGCACTTTTAGCCATAGGCTCATTCCACAATGATGTGCAGAGAAGCACATCGGGGGTCTTTTCTGCCCACTGTTATCAGACAGTTCAGCACTCCTGAATGAGTTTATTCACTCATTGATTGATTGATTGTATTATCTGTCCTGTGAGTCTGTATTCTTGATTTTTGCGTGTATGCTACTGTATGCATTTGAATTTCCCCAATTGGATTAAAATGTTAATCTAATCTAATATACTCTTAAATCAAGGAAACCACAATAAACAGCAGGTTGTAATGTGTTAATAAGTTGTCAGCTGATGGCGTAGTAAGTAATTGTGGTGGAAAAGTTATTAAAACAAATGTCAAACTTACTAAATGCTGCTAAAAAATCAGTAGATATTTGAAAGCTGTTAAAATGTTTAAGATGTGGGAAAATGGTTTGGAGACCAGAAAAACAAAATTATTTCTTTAAAAAAAACGATATAATTAAACTTACCTACAGTGGTGTGAAAAACTATTTGCCCCCTTCCTGATTTCTTATTCTTTTGCATGTTTGTCACACAAAATGTTTCTGATCATCAAACACATTTAACCATTAGTCAAATATAACACAAGTAAACACAAAATGCAGTTTTTAAATGATGGTTATTATTATTTAGGGAGAAAAAAAAAATCCAAACCTACATGGCCCTGTGTGAAAAAGTAATTGCCCCCTGAACCTAATAACTGGTTGGGCCACCCTTAGCAGCAATAAGTGCAATCAAGCGTTTGCGATAACTTGCAATGAGTCTTTTACAGCGCTCTGGAGGAATTTTGGCCCACTCATCTTTGCAGAATTGTTGTAATTCAGCTTTATTTGAGGGTTTTCTAGCATGAACCGCCTTTTTAAGGTCATGCCATAGCATCTCAATTGGATTCAGGTCAGGACTTTGACTAGGCCACTCCAAAGTCTTCATTTTGTTTTTCTTCAGCCATTCAGAGGTGGATTTGCTGGTGTGTTTTGGGTCATTGTCCTGTTGCAGCACCCAAGATCGCTTCAGCTTGAGTTGACGAACAGATGGCCGGACATTCTTCTTCAGGATTTTTTGGTAGACCGTAGAATTCATGGTTCCATCTAACACAGCAAGCCTTCCAGGTCCTGAAGCAGCAAAACAACCCCAGAACATCACACTACCACCACCATATTTTACTGTTGGTATGATCTTTTTCTGAAATGCTGTGTTCCTTTTACGCCACATGTAACGGGACATTTGCCTTCCAAAAAGTTCAACTTTTGTCTCATCAATCCACAAGGTATTTTCCCAAAAGTCTTGGCAATCATTGAGATGTTTCTTAGCAAAATTTAGATGAGCCCTAACTTTTTTGCTTTTTTGCTTAACAGTGGTTTGCGTCTTGGAAATCTGCCATGCAGGCCGTTTTTGCCTAGTCTCTTTCTTATGGTGGAGTCGTGAACACTGACCTTAATTGAGGCAAGTGAGGCCTGCAGTTCTTTAGACGTTGTCCTGGGGTCTTTTGTGACCTCTTGGATGAGTCGTCTCTGCGCTCTTGGGGTAATTTTGGTCGGCCGGCCACTCCTGGGAAGGTTCACCACTGTTCCATGTTTTTGCCATTTGTGAATAATGGCTCTCACTGTGGTTCGCTGGAGTCCCAAAGCTTTAGAAATGGCTTTATAACCTTTACCAGACTGATAGATCTCAATTACTTCTGTTCTCATTTGTTCCTGTGGATCTTGGCATGATGTCTAGCTTTTGAGGTGCTTTTGGTCTACTTCTCTGTGTCAGGCAGCTCCTATTTAAGTGATTTCTTGATTGAAACAGGTGTGGCAGTAATCAGGCCTGGGGGTGGCTACGGAAATTGAACTCAGGTGTGATACACCACAGTTATGTTATTTTTTTAACAAGGGGGCAATTACTTTTCCACACAGGGCCATGTAGGTTTGGATTTTTTTTCTCCCTAAATAATAAAAACCATCATTTAAAAACTGCATTTTGTGTTTACTTGTGTTATATTTGACTAATGGTTACATGTGTTTGATGATCAGAATCATTTTGTGTGACAAACATGCAAAAGAATAAGAAATCAGGAAGGGGGCAAATAGTTTTTCACACCACTGTATATGATACAATTCTAACCTTAAGCAAAAACCTACCTGTGGTCCTCAACAGGTTTCTAGGCCAAACTGTTTAAATGACTACAGACCAGCGGACTTACATCTATTCCAATGAAATGCTTTGAACATTTGGTGAAAAACATTTTAATGACAGAAAAAGTCTTTTCAAGACAACAATCAATTTGCTTATTGTGCAAACGGAAGTGTGGAAGATGCTCTGCTTGTTATCTTACATCAAATCTACACCTTTCTTGATCAGCCTGGTTCATATGTCAGAACATTATTTTTGGATTTTTCTTCAGCGTTCAATACTATACAGCCTCATATACTGATTGGGAAATTGAACAGTATGAATGTAAACCCATTTATTACACTATGGATTCAGAACTTTCTTTTAAATATTCACAGACAGTTAAAGTTCAGAACACTTTTTCAATAGTCATTCATTCAAACACAGGAAGTCCGCAGGCGTGTGTCTTATCACCATTATTGTTTACTCTGTACACAAGTGACTTGAGACAGAACAATGACCACTGCTCCATTATGAAGTATGCAGATGACACCATGCTCATAGGATGTATATCTGGGGAGGATGAAAGCCACTATCTAAATCAAGTGGACTGGATAGTAAACTGGTGCAATAAAAACTCTCTCACTCTGAATGTAAAAAAGACCAAAGAAATGATATTTGATTTTAAGAGACAGAAATCTGTATGTTCACCTATTGTAGTTATGGGAGAGGAGGTAGAACATTCAATAGTGCACTCTGTACCATACTTGCATGTTTTTTTTCTCCCTAACAAAATAAATAGTGACTGAATATAAATACTTAGGAACTTACCTAGATAACAATCTTAACTGGAATACAAATACAAAAAAATTATTCTCTAAATGCAACCAACGTTTATTTCTCCTCCATAAACTCAAACTATTTAAAGTAGACAAGGACCTCATGTTGTCCTTCTATCGCAGTATGATCCAGTCTGTGATCACTTTCAGTTTCATTGCCTAGTTTAATAGTCTAACAAACCAAAACTCAAAAAAGCTCCAGCAGATTACAAAGTATGCAGCTAAAGCTATTGGGGCTGATGTAGATGATTTGACTAGTGTATGGCAGAGGGCAATGTTAAAGAAACTGGAAATCCTCTCAGCTGATGACAGACATCCATTACATGCAGAACTAAAGTTCAGTAAATCAGAAAGGATAGTCGCTTTGAAAACCCACACAAAGCGCTCCACAAACTCCTTTCTTCCTAGTGCCATACGACTTTTCAATAAGAAATATCGGAGATAATGACTAAGGTTTTGATATATGTACTGTAACCTTTTTTTTTTTTTTGGTGTAAATGTGCATTATCTGTTTTACCTTAACCTTTCTTGTTTCTCTTTGTCTGTTTTATCTCATTCTGTCTGCTATTAGATGCAACTGAGCAGGCAAATTTCATGTTTTCTTGTGTAAACATGACTAAATAAAGAAACCTTAAACCTTAATATTCTACAGTTGTACTATGTCATCTCTTACTACTTCTGCAAGTCATTATTACATAAGTACATTCATATCTTATGTAGTTCCTAGTCTAATTAGTTGTACTTTTGTAAATCTCCATATTTATTACCACCCTTAACCGAAAAGGGTCATAAGTATAATAGCAATTTCTGTACAAATTACGTACCTGTTGTACTAAATACTTTAGTTCTTGAGTGGCAATTGTTTTGCAGTGATATGGTCTTAGCTGAGTGATCTGTGATGTATGTAGTTGTCAAACCAAAAAAGCAGTTCTCATATTATTCAAGTATGTAAATAACATTTATATCTTTTAGTTTCATAAAGTATTTAAATATATTTAATGCATGCAGGGTAGGAATGTTATTTGTATGTTGTGTGTGTACAGTTATGGAAGCCTGCACAAGGAATGATGAAACCACTTGGCTATATTCCTAAAAGTATTGCTGGATATTTATCTTTGGGTCATTTCATGTCAAATCAACTGATTTCCCAGAAATCCCACACACTTCTGTCTCAGATTGTGAGAAAATTACCAGGTGCACCCAAGTTATGCAGGAGACATCATGTAAAATTATTTTGAAGCAAGATTAATACTTTTCAAGATACAGCCAATTTTGTGAGGGGAGTGGGGTGTCAAATTTGACATGGCTATTTTATCATCAACTAGCAAAATACCCGCGCTTCGCAGCGGCGAAGTACTACATTAAAATTTTTATTAAGAAGAAAATTTAACCTTTTTAAACTGAGGGAAAATATGCCAATAATTATTTGTTAAGGATCTCTTTGTATACCACATTGTGAGTTCGGCCATCCGGTTGTAACATGACCAAGCTGTGCGCTGAGCTTACTCTTGAGCATGCAACTTACAGTTGGCCATGTGAACAGTAATCTTGTCTCAAATCTCACAGCTTGGATTGCTGCTGTCATAATCAGTTTGAGGTTCATGGTTTGTTTCAATTACGACAGTATTTGCAGGACTTGTGTTGAAGTGACATTCGGCATCTGTCAAGCGTTGTAAGCTTACAACCGGTTTCATCGATAACTTCACATCCAGCTTTTGAGAGTTTAAACATTCATAAACATCAAAGTGTCCACTACTGAAATCGTCACCTGTGAATGTAAGATGTTTAAGAGGCATTGGCGGTTGTCGAAAGGTGTAAAATATTTGACCATTTCGGTACACTTGAAAGCACCAACCGAACAATTCAGCGGCAGCCATCAACTCGCATGCAGAACCATAGGTGAAGGGCTTAAGCATTTCACTCTTCTAGTGCTCCTGTGTAGTATAATTATCTCCTGTACCGTCATCAGTCCACACCTTGAACCTGTCCCAGTCATTCAATACATAAGACACAATGTTCTTCCGGATATCAAGAGTGAACCTGATATGGCCGTGCAATATGTAACACAGAGAATGGAAAAGGTAGGTGCCATCTCCGGGCAAGGAAACCACTCGGTAAGTGACAGTTCTTTGATCGATGGTGATTACCTCGATAGACATGGTAATGGGGGTTGGAATGATGAAGGAAATGGGTACCTGAGTAACGTAAAGTAAGTGTAAAATACCTATACAATAACTATAATTGTAATAAACAAACAATAAAACAGCGGAGAAGCCGTGGATTAAACAAAAAGGCTGTAGTTATCAGTAGGGAGTCGTGAATCCCGTGGCGAAGCAAGGAAGGGAATGTAGAGACCGGAGAGACGGACGGTCTTACATAGGCAGGCAGCCAACAACGAGGGAGGCGTTGGGATGGGGGACCCAACGCCACCTCACACGGTGACCGAGCTGCAGGCTATGGACGTATATATGTACGTAAGTAGGATTCAGTTAGCGTTGGGAACCCGTGTACCAAATTTCTTGAAGATGGGCCCATAAGTAACAAAGACTGTTGAAAAGTTCAATATGGCGGCCGACAGTGGCATCATACCACCGAAATAAGTACGTACATTGGTTTCGGTTAGTGCAGGGAAGCCACCTATAAAATTTCGAGAAGATCGGGCCATAAATAAGAAAGTTCAACATGGCGGACGTTGTTGACCGTTATGACCATTACGCGTAGAATTTCGAAATGAAACCTGCTAAACTTTTGTAAGTAAGCTGTAAGGAATGAGCCTGCCAAATTTCAGCCTTCTACCTACACGGGAAGTTTGAGAATTAGTGACGTTGGAAAGTTCAATATGGCGGCCGACAGTGGCATCATACCACCGAAAAAAGTACCAAATTTCAGCCTTCTACCTACACGGGAAGTTGGAGAATTAGTGACGTTGGAAAGTTCAATATGGCGGCTGACAGTGGCGTCATACCACCGAAATAAGTACCTACATCGGTTTTGGTTAGCGCAGGGAAGCCACCTACCAAATTTCGTGAAGATGGGGCCATAAATAAGAAAGTTGAACATGGCGTACGTTGTCGACCGTTATCGACCATTATGACCGTTACATGTAGAATTTCGAAATGAAATCTGCTTAACTTTTGTAAGTAAGCTGTAAGGAATAAGCCTTTTTAGCTTTCTACCTACATGGGAAGTTGGAGAATTAGTGATGAGTCAGTGAGTCAGTCAGTCAGTCAGTCAGGGAGGGCTTTGCCTTTTACTAGTATATATATATATATATATACACACACATATACACATATATATACATACATATACACATATATATA
>JANRMT010043395.1:0-24138 GCA_026402145.1 Polypterus bichir lapradei
CAACATCAGCAAATCTTTACCTGGGCCCTTCAAACTTTTAAGGCTATACTAATGTCCTTTGCTTTCTTCTGCTGCTTTTTATTAGCATGGACTGCTGTCCCCCATCCTGAGACCACACACGGGCCATGGAGCACACTATGACCGCATATTTCCAAGGTGCAATCAGTAATATAGCTGCACAGTCTTCCACCTACTGGCACTTCATGCACTCCATCATCTGCCAAGTGCTACTGAAAACTATATATAAATACAAGATAGGATGTGAAAAGTTCATAAAACCTAAGCAAAGCTAATTTTGTGATGTGACCCGTCACAAGGTTCTTCTGACTTCAGCTGGAGAGGGCCAAAAATTAGGGAGCTGGAAAAATAACTATAAAAGTCCCTAAAAAAGAAAAAGCCCTACAAGCAGAAGGTTATCCATCAACCCCCAGCTTGTGCAAAAAAGGTAACAAATAATCTTTATTAATCAAAAATGGAAAATGGAAAAAATGGAAAATAATGTACAAAAGCTCATAACAGTAAAAAAATGCATAAGACTTTGCTTATAGTTGCACAGCAAACAAAGTCCAAATCACAGTCCAGAAACCAGAATCCTTAATATGAAGTGCAGAGCAATCAAAAAGTACAAAATTCCAACACTAAAGACAGTTGAACACACAGAAACTCCTTTAAAGAATGATTCCCACTCCTGAGCCTTCTGTGCCAGTTTAAAGAGCCTGAAGAAGGGATCAGATGAGGTGACATTAGGATGGTCCACAACACTTGAGGCACCACCTTAAAGAACATAAAACACAACTAAATTTAAAGAGACAATAAAGAATAATAAACATTACAGAAAAATGTGTAAAGCACAAAATAACAATATAATTAATATAAATATGCGAATACATAACACTTCAGAGTTCAAACATTTGTTCCTGTTCTTTATTTACATCAATTATATGTGCTCATGTGATAGTAGCTGCATTATTTGGACAAATAATACAGGGGCACAAAGGGGTTCATTTTTATTGGCTGTGAGTTATAATTTGACGTTTGTGTAAATGTTTAGGAGATCATTTTAGGAGATAATATACTCATTTTTTGGGATTTTTCTAGTCATTGATTTTGATTTTCAAATCCATTTTTGATTATTTTGTGAACATTTATCATTAAGATTTTTTGGGCTGGTTAAGTATTTTATTTATTTATTTATTTATTTATGTATTTGTGGTCAGTGTTTAATTGTGCTTCTGTCATTAGGGTGGAATTACAAACGGTTAGGACATGCCTTCTGTGGTTGTGACCTACAGGATAACACGCAATGGGTTTAAAGGTCACCCTAGAGATTTCTTCCTCATCCAAGTTGATGGATTCCAAACACCCTTCTTGGTTTGCAAAATGAATAATTTCTTTTAATCTCAGTTTTTTTGATTCATGCCTGATAATTTAGTTTTGGTAACTGTATGTGTTTGTTTCTGGTGATGACCCTTTTAGGCTTCCTAACTACCTCTCTTCTTCTGATCATGTGTCAATTTTATTTTAATTAAAATTAATTCAAAAGAAATTAATTAGCTGCAAAAACAGGTGACTAATCAAGAAAAGGGCTAGAATGAAAACCTGCAGCCACTGGGGACCTCCAGGACCGGAGTTGGAGACCTCTGGAATAGATGCTTCTTGATTATTTATTAATAAAGTATGTTTCTTTAAACAAACAAAAGAGGAAAATATAAAAACATTAAAAATAATACTTCAAAATTATCATAAGCAGTAATAACACAGAAAATAAATACAAGCCAGAGGAAAAATCCTGATTGCAATATAACAACCACTATCGCTAGGCATGCAAATAATGGATAATGCATTTAAACTTGAACTTAACACAAGCTTGTCGCATGCCCAGAGTGGTGGACTTTTGTGCCAGTACAGCATGAAAATCAGTAGATTATGGGCTATCTAGACAGCAATTAAACAGCCTCAATTGAACCCCCAAGTTCATTTCCTCTGTCCTGGAATTGTCCCTTTTCCTCTCTTCTATTGCTAGCTGCCCAAATCTTAGTTAGTTTAATTTCTTTGATATTTAAACTAAATATAAATTTTGCTTTTTAAATAGATGTGTGTTTATGTACAAACTGAACATATTTTGTGTTTGCATGGCTGTATATTTGTTAAGCTGTGCATGTGCTCTACTTAAAAATAAACTGAATGGAACAGGACAGGCAGGCATGACTGAAAGAACACATGCAGTAGTAATCATTGATCATTCCCCTAGCCTGATCAAATCCTTTAGACTAGATTACACTACAACACTGCATTATGCTACTTAACACTGAACCCTAGATCTTCAAACATCTCAGTCTCATGGTGTAACTGTGAGATGGTGTACCGTTAACTCCATGATAGGTCTGTGTTATGTTACAGTACACTACATCAGGGTTCCTGGTTTACAGCACTTTTTGGGTCATTCACACCAAATGTTCATCTATATATCCTTGTACAGTGCTTATATTAAATAAAGTAACATATGGGTGGGGAATATTGGGGTGACTGTGGTGCCTGAAGCTTCACTGATTCTTTAAGAGAGAGAGTTTTTTGGAAGGAGAGATGAATGAGCTCTTTATCTTCTGAGATGCCTAGGACAGAGTAGTCTCTAAGCAGGATGAAGATGTACCTGCAGCAATCCAGAAGTGGCTGAGTGAGGATGCATCAGGACAAAATAATCAATGGTCTCAATGCCTCTTTTTCTGTTCTCTTTCCCTCCCAGGCTGCTAGTGTGGGTGACAGGAACTGAAGATGCTGATGCACTCTTCTGGATGCAGGGCTTTGAAGTCTTTTTGTGGTTCCTGGAGTTCTTTATTATTCAAAAATGACCACTCTCAGGGTAGAACTCTGCAGGTAATCTACCCCAGCTTGCTTGGAGCTTTCACATGTGGTGTGCTAGTTTTTGAAGATTGGTCCTTCAGTTGTCCCTAAAAAGAAGAATGCTGTTTTCTGCAACAGCGGTAAACTAAGGTAAACCTCACTGACTGGTGGGCTCATTTAGTGCAGAGGTCTTGCAGGCATCATGTGATCATGACTGTTGTGTTGGTGTGGTCACACAAGTAATGATATATGAGCGTGATGGTCACTTTGGTGGATAAAACTTACCGTCAACACTTCCTTATCATAGTTAGTTTCTAAATTCAAGTAGGATCCAGCACTAGGTTTGTCTCTCTGGTTTTTGCTTTGCTTCTGACTCCTGATTAATGTCTAACCCTTCTGTATTGGATTTTTTCTGATTATATGGTTTTGCCACCCTGCCTTGTTTGACTACGTCCCAATTTGTTACCAATTGTCTCCTGGCCGTTTTCACTCGGTCACAATTATCCTCAGGCATGCTTTGTGTTCTCACAATATAAAGGTGTTGTTATGAGCATATTAAAGGTGCTCAATATTATTGTGAGGAAATAAACCAGGAAATGAAATGACAGGTGGCAGCAGAGTGATAGGTGCTGCTGCCTCACAATAAAGATTGTGTGTTCTCCCTGTGTTTAGGTGAGTTTTTTACAGGTGCTGCGGCTTCCTCCCTCTGTCCAAAGACATGCAGGTTAGGTGAACTGGTGACACTAAATTGCACCATGGGTATGTTATTTTAATAATTTTGTATAAATTCCCAAAATCCTGTTTCATTTTGCCATTCTGGGGCACTGAGTGTTGCTTAATAAGGCAAAAAATGAATTTAAATGAATATAGCACAAGGCTGCAACGTAACAAAATGTGAAAAAGTTAAACAGCCTGTAAACCAAAGTTTGCGACTTTTAAATAAAAATTGAAACCCACTGGATTGTCACAAAAACACAGACACTGGGAAATAACTTACTTAATTAAGATAGGAGTCCAAATAAAAGCAGCCGTTAGTTGGAATGGCTCTTCAGGACTGAACTTGAGGACCATATAGACCACCAGACAATTTGGCCAGTTCTGTTTCTTCATTCCTGTATGTTTGAGAGGAGTCCCACAGACCTAGTTGTCTCAAAAGGATATGGGGGGTTTGGGGCACAAAAAGGGCAGTCTTCCTGGGCCCTCCACCAGCCACATACCCCTCAACTTCACAATTTACAATCCCTCTTTACACACAGATAAACATATGTGAAAAACATAAACGATTTAATAAAGCAACAAACAAAACTCAACAAAAAATTATGAAATAAAGTATACTATCCAAAAACCACCTCATGCCTGGTCATGCCACTTGTCTCACTCAGGACCCCAGACTCGTTGAGATGGGTCGGCCCACATGAGCGGTGGCCTACATGAGCGGTGGGCTCAGTAACTTTGTCCATTCACGCGGTGCATACATGTCATTCATGCACAGTAAATAAAGGACTGGTGTGCTTGGGGTAAGGAGCTTAATGGTGGTGTCCTTCATCTTCACCATTATCAATGCGGCAACTAGAAAATCCAACAGCTGAAAATGAAAGCACTAAAGAGGTCAAATTAAACAGGTTTGAAATAAATGGAGTGCCTTGGAAAGATTAACACTCATCCACAATTGTCTGAAGGTGTTCAGCCTACCAGCCTACTAGGTTATGGTTACTAAATGATTCTGACGTTAGCTACTTAGAGAGTATGGAGCTTTCAGACAACCATACCTCATAAAAATATATACAGAAAGAAATTTTATTCTGTAAGACATTTCTTGGGACCTGAGAAAAGTATATGACAGGGTGCCTCAAGAAGAGTTGTGGTATTGTATGAGGATGTCAGGAGTGGCAGAGAAGTACATAAGAGTTTTACAGGATATGTACGAGGGAAGTGTGACCATGGTGAGGTCTGCGGTAGGAGTGACGGATGCATTCAAGTTGGAGGTGGGATTACATCAGGGATTGGCTCTGAGCCCTTTCTTATAAGCAATGATGATGGACAGGTTGACAGACGAGATTAGACAGGAGTCCCCGTGGACTATGATGTTTGCCGATGACATTGTGATCTGTAGTGATAGTAGGGAGCAGGTTGAGGAGACCCTGGAGAGGTGGAGATATGCTCTAGAGAGGAGAGGAATGAAGGGCAGTAGGAACAAAAAAGAATACATGTGTGTGAATGAGAGGGAGGTCAGTGGAATGGTAAGGATGCAGGGAGTAGAGCTGGTGAAGATGGATGAGTTTAAATTCTTGGGATCAACAATTCACAGTAATGGGGATTGTGGAAGAGAAGTGAAAAAGAGAGTGCAGGTAAGGTGGAATGGGTGGAGAAGAGTGTCAGGAGTGATTTGTGACAGACGGGTATCAGCAAGAGTGAAAGGGAAGGTCTACAGGACGGTAGTGAGACCAGCTATGTTATATGGGTTAGGGATGGTGGCACTGACCAGAAAGCAGGAGACAGAGCTGGAGGTAGCAGAGTTAAAGATGCTAAGATCTGCATTGGGTGTGACGAGGATGGACAGGATTAGAAATGGGGACATTAGAGGGTCGGCTCAAGTTGGACAGTTGGGAGACAAAATCAGAGAGGCAAGATTGTGTTGTTTTGGACATGTGCAGAGGAGAGATACTGGGTATATTGGGAGAAGGGTGCTGATAGAGCTGCCAGGGAAGTGGAAAGAGGAAGGCCTAAGAGGAGGTTTATGGATGTGGTGAGAGCAGACATGCAGGTGGTGGGTGTGACAGTGCAAGATTCAGAGGACAGGAAGATATGGAAAAAGATGACCTGCTGTGGTAACCCCTAATATTAGCAGCCGAAAGAAGAAGAATATGACATTACTTGACTCCCATTTTATTCCTAATGTCTGTTTATTTACAACAACTCTTACACCCACTTCTGACATTTCACAATTTAGTAAACTGAAGCCACCTAAACCACACTATGGGGATATTCACTCACAGATGAGTGATCAGACATTGCATCTCTTGTTGCCGTTTTTGATTTGTTTGGATGGCCTTGGTTTTGAGTATAAGTAACGTAGATAGTTTGGGCTTAAAGGGTGTTGAGTACATCAATCTTTAATGAATACATTATTTAGGCAAAAGACAAACAGCCTGAAAAAAATGGGCTTTGTACACACTTAAAAATCCTGGATTGCATACGTGGATCAAATACCTTTAAACCTAGGTCTTTAATTGTCCGCTTTGAGAGATTACAATTTAAGCTTAATGTAATGGCACTTCTCAGACAGAATAAAGAGATTATATTTGAAAACAACCACATTCGTATTTTCCCTGATTTCTTACCCTCAACAACTGCTAAACGTGCAGCTTTTTACAACATTAAACAGCGGTTACAGAAAGTCGATATCAGATACAGCCTCTTGTATCCTGCCAAACTGAAAGTGGATATTCAAGGCCAATATTACATCTTCTCCAGCAAGGAGGAAGTAGAAAAGGAATTAAGAAAGCTGATCCCAACACTTTTTTTTTAAATATGATAGTGAGACGCATCCTGTCATGGCATGGCAAGAAGATATCACCTGCTGTCTGATCCGCTTGCAACGATACGGGTACCAAAATTATACATCCTTTTCTCTTCTCTGACACTTTTTGTTTATGTTTTAATTACAATTATAGGTGGAAGAAATTAAAGTAGTTTTTTTTTTTTTTTACTATTCTAAAGGAAACTGTTTAACATCATAGCCTTGGTTTATTGTTATTGTTATTATTGCATTAGGGTTTACTATGCTTATCCAGGACCGCTTTTTAACACCATTCCCTGGGTTTATTATCTTAATATTTCAAGACTGTTGAAGATTATATTTTATGCATATAGTATTTAGACTTTATCGGCAATAGATATCTCGACTTTTTAATCCTCAAACGCCGCTGCTGGAGAGCTTGTTTTGTTTTGGATGTGCTCTGTCTCTAGGTATGTCAGAGGACCGGGACTTTGTGAAGTGGGGTCCAGACTCACGTGGGGAGGCAAAATTGGCGGGTGGGGGATATAAGGGGGGAGAGAAGGAGAGCAAGCTATATCTAATCTATCCTTTTAATCCTTATAATTATAACATCCTAAGTAACTTCCAAAGTAACAATAGGCTGCATGGCAATAATTTGTGGGAAAACTGGAAATTAAGGTTAAAGCTGTCTCACTTCCAGTTAAGACTACAAAATGACACCAAACATTCCGAATCAATGTCTCCATGATGGGACAGTCAACTTTGTGAGCCAGAATGTTAAAGGCCTGAATCACAAATTAAAGAGAAAGAAAGTACTCTCTCACCTAACAGATTTAAATGCTAAAATAGTATTTTTACAGGAGACCCACTTACTAAGCAAGGATCAGTTCCAGCTGCAAAAGGACCGGACTGGCCAAATGTTCCATTCTAGCTTTACAAAGAAAACCAGAGGTGTGGGAATTCTTATACATAGAACAGTCTCATTTGTGGTATCAGATGTAGTATCTGATCCTGAAGGGAGATATGTGATGGTCATGGGCAATTTATTTAACTGTAAAGTGACTTTGATAAATGTTTAAGTCAAACACCCCAGAGATATTATTACCGTTGGATGCAGAAAAAGCATTTGACATGATTGAATGGAACTACCTTCTTATTACATTAGAGAAATTTGGGTTTGGCCCGAACATTTGTGCATTGATCAAACTACTGTATACCAATCCAGAAGCTTCAATTTGTATCAACAACATTTGTTCAGACTACTTTAAACTAGAACGTGGTACCAGACAAGGATGCCCCTTGTCACCACTGCTATTTGCAATCGCCATTGAACCACTGGCAGTTCACTGTCGTAATACAGGTCAAATAAAGTGGATTATCAGAGAAGGACTGGAACAGAAAATTTCTCTATATGCAGATGATATGGTACTGTATACCTGTATATCAGAACCACAAAATTCTGTTCCTGCAGTCTTAACAGCACTCACAGAATTTCAAAAGATCTCTGGTCTCAGAATTAATTTGAAAAAAAGTGTACTCTTTCCAGTGACTTCTCAAGCATGCAACATTAGATTGGACACCTTCACTTTTATCATTGCAGATCAGTTTAAATACCTAGGGGTAAATATCACAAGTAAACATAAAGCTCTTTATCAACAAATTTTCACCGTCTGTATGGAAAAAATTAAGCAAGACTTGCATAGATGGTCAACCCTCATCTCATGGAAGAATTAACGTTGTTAAGATGAATATCCTTCCTAAGCTTCTCTTTTTATTTCAAAACATTCCAATATACATCAATAAATCATTTTTAAGCAATTAGATTCAACCATAACCTCACTTATTTGGAACTCAAAACATCCACGTATCCAAAGAGCGACCCCACAAAGACCTAAGGCAAAAGGTGGCATGGCTCTACCTAACTTTCAGTTTTATTACTGGGCAGCAAACATACAAGTTTTAAAAATCTGGACACAAATAGATAAACATACACAGGCTTGGTCAGCAATAGAAATAAAATCCTGCAGTACTTCTTTATATTCCCTACTCTGTGCCCCAATAAATGCAAGTTATCATCAATATACTTATAACCCAACTATGCTTCACTCACTCAGAATATGGAACCAATGTAGAAAACATTTTAAGATGGAGAAGCTTTTATCTGTGGCACCTCTGCATGAGTACCACCTTTTTCAACCCTCGCAAACACATACAGTTTTTAACATCTGCAAAAGATTTGGGATTAAATTGCTTAGAGATCTTTATATACACAACATCTTTGCATCCGATGAACAATTACATTCCAAATTTAACTTTCCAGCAACACATTTCTTCCACTATCTTAAAATTAGAAATTTTGTTAAACAGAACCTGCCCGATTTTCCCCATCTCCCACCTTCCTCTATGCTGGAAAAAATATTGCTCAATTTCGAGGACTCAGACAGCATTTCTGCAATATATAAAACTATTTTACAGTCCCTCCCTCTCAAAGATCCAAAAGTACAATGGGAAAAAGATCTATCACTCAACATATCAGAAATGGACAGGAAGGTAGCAATGCAGAGAATTCACTCGAGCTCCATATGCGCAAAGCATACAATTATTCAACTTAAAAATATATATGGAGTACATCTGTCTCGCTTAAAACTGTCCAAAATATTTCCAGGGCAAGATCCAACATGCGAACGCTGCAATCAAGTCCCAGCCTCACTGGGTCACATGTTTTGGTCCTGCACCAAATTCACATCATCTTGGACCAACATTGTTAAGTGCCTTTCAGACAGCCTTGGTGTCACAATCCCTCCTAATCCACTAACAGCTGTGTTTGGTGTTCTTCCAGATGGGCTTAAAGTGGAGAAGGACAAACAAACTGTGATTGCCTTTACTACACTATTGGCACACAGACTTATTTTGCTAAACTGGAAGAATCCTAACTCTCCTCTATTAAGTCAGTGGGTAACTGATGTTTTATATTATTTGAAATTGGAAAAAATCAAATTCTCGCTTAAAGGATCTGTGCAGAACTTTTTCAAAACCTGGCAGGATCTAATCAATAATATTTTAGAATAAGCTCTTAAAGCACTGAGGAAGTAATTCTCTTCGCGTTTCTTTTTCTTCTCCATTTATCTTTATCCGCCTATTTTTACTAGCTTTAAGTTTTATTCCGTTGGCCATGCTCTCTTTCTCAGAGGTGGGGGTTGATTTGTTTTCAATTCTATTTTTTGTAAAAATTGATCTGTTTGTGTGGAATGATTACAATAAAATCAATAAAATTAAAAAAAAAATTTAAAAAAAATACTTGTAAACCTGTGGTACATCTGGACACGTCTCACCATCTTACTGCCACCTACAAACCTATTATTGAGAGCCAGAAGTTCCTTTGTATGCTGGGGTATTTGTTTCTTATAATATACAGGGATAGGCAAAAGTAGTTTTACAGTTGTTCGTATGGAAAACTGACATGCAGGTTATGACTGCTACACTCAAGCACAGTGTAGCAATTAATAAGAAAACAAAATAAACAAACAAAACACATACATAATACAATAATTTATAAATATTAATTCAATAATAAAATCTCTGTAAACTTGCTTTTTCCCCACCCCTTTATATTTTCATGGATGGCACGTCTGGGCTGACGTCCCTGCCCAGATGGGTCCCAGTCAATTACCTGGCTGGGAGGCCAGGAGAAAAATAAGCGGGATGCTTCCATTTTTACAATGAGATTACAAGGAGGGGCCAACAATTTCAGGAGTGCATCAAGGCAGGGGAGGATAAAGGGCCCTTACCTAGCCAGGAGGGCATCAAAATGAAGTAATCTAAGAGCCATGGAAGCCTCCCTGGACCTCAGTAACAAAATAGACACACACAGGGCATGCTGGGAACTGTAGTGCTGTGGAGCAGCCCTGTAGTGTTTGATGTGTACTGCCAGGGGGTGCCGCTAGGATTTATGATTCCTGCTTTTGGGGACTTCTACTTGTATCTTTAAGTGCTTCCAACAGGATATGCCCTAGTGCTGGAAGTACTCCAGGGTCTTGGATAAAAGGAGTCCCACTGCCTCACCAAAGTGAGTTGGAGTCAGGTGGAAGAAGATGAAACTCAACAGAGGAGTGGAAGGAGAGGAAAGAAACTGTAATCGATTGTGGTGATTATACTATGGACTATGGATGTTTAACAAAGGTATAATAAACAACCTTTATTTGCACATTATATTTACTGGTTATTTACTACTTACTGTATTTACTGCTGCTTCACACCTACAGAATCCTTAATAAGCAATCTTTATTTGAACCTGTGACTGTATTGGGGGTAATTGTGTCTGAGGTTTGGGGCTCAGTGGTGCCCCCTTGTGGTGACTATAGAAAGATAGTAAGTTTTTTTTTTTTATTTAATATTAAATTATTTTGTTTTCAGCTCCTAGAAAGTTTTAATTTCCCCTTGGGACTAATAAAGTAAATCTAATCATATCCTGCATTGATGCAATAGATTGAGCACTTTACAGGTTAAAGAAGGCTGAAATAAGTAATTATCCTATGAGAAGTACATTTAGGACTGAAACCAAGAAATGCTTCTTTACACAAGGAGTTGCGGGAATAAACTCCCAAGACAACCAGAAGCAGAACCTTTGACAGTCTTTAAGAAATATCTAGATGACATATTGGGACAGCTATACAAACAAGCTTGATGGACTGAATGGCCTCCTCTCATTTGTCAAATGTATGCAATGTGCACTGAATAACAGCATCTCTGTCTTAATATGTGTCTTACATTCATTCGATTTGCTTAATAAATTGTACCCATGGTTATCTTGTGTCTTGCTCTTGACAGTTCCAGCATACACCTGCCACAATCTAGACATAGTACTAGAATGAATGAACTGTGAAGAAAAGCATTGTGTAATAAATATATGTTGTGACCTGTAGGGGGTGTTGCAGCACCTCAAAGCGCAGACACAACTAGACTGATACAAGCCCCTGTTTGCTGCAACCAAATATCTTACACATATCTTATATAATATTAATATCTTATCTTTTCTTCTCCTCCACTTCTCCCAGGTGAGCTGTGTCCATCCTTCATACCCAACTCCAACTTGCCTGTGTGAGAAAGAAGTGCTCCCTTTATGCAGGACCTTGGAGTACTTCCAATGTTAGGGTGTGACCCTTTGGAAGTACCTTCAAGTCAAATGGAAGTCCCAGAAAGTCCCAGTAGTGGCTCACACCCATGCTTGATATCCTTTACAGTGTATAGGACAAGAAGAAATGTACTATGGATTTATTTGTAACTTTTAAACTGTTGTTAAAGTCTATCAACAATTTTCAACCAGTGTGTTCACTGAATTCAAGACAGTGTGTGCCCCTTCATTATTAAAGACTATCCACCAAGTTAGACATCACTGGTTTTAATTTTTACTGCCAGCTCTGCGGAGTACTGCCCCTCTTCAGAAGAAGGTGTTCTCTCTATTGCTGATTTCTTTAAGCTTCTCCACATGTGCTTGGGATGATAAATGGTGCTTGAATCCACGCTGCTGATCTTCTCAGGCTTATTCCATGACACATGGATACTAGAGAGAACTGTCTCACCATCATTAAACATACACCCTCACACCAAAAAGAGGTTTCAGTTATGGTGCGCAACAAAGGTACAACAAAACACCATCATTTCACGGTTCTGTATTTTTTGACAGAGAAAGACATGAATTTGCTGTAGACATGAGTAACCTTCTTTTAATCATTTTGGCTTCATCAGCAATTGCACAACTTTGAGGGATTAGTTGTTAAAGTAAATTTTGCTCCTGTCAAAATTGCAGAGTTTCAGAGTTGTTTCTAATTCCTCCCAAACAGAAATATGAATGTCGAGTATTACAGATAGGATGTAAAAATATTAGGATTGAATACACAATGAGATGTCTGAAAATCAAAATCGAGAGTACACCTTATGAGAAGGATTTAGGAGTCATATTGGACTCATCATTATCAACTGCCAGACAGCATTTCAGAAGTCATTAAAAAGGCTAACAGAATGTCAGGTTATACAGCGCCCTGATGTGTGGAGTACAAGTCCAAGGAGGTTCTGCTCAACCTTTATAACACACTGGTGAGGCTTCATCTGGAGTACTGGGTGCAGTTTGGGTCTCCAGGCTACAAAAAGGACATAGCAGCGCTAGAAAAGGTCCAAGAGAAGAGCGAGTAGGCTGATTCCAGGACTACAGGGAATGAATTATGAGGAAAGATTAAAAGAGATTAGCCTTTACAGTTTAAGCAAAGAAGATTAAGGGGTGACCTGACTGAAGTGTTTAAAATTATGAAGGGAATTAGTCCAGTGGATCGAGACTGTTGTTTTAAATGAGTTCATCAAGAACATGGGGACACAGTTGGAAACTTGTTAAGGGTAAATTTCACACAAACATTAGGAAGTTTTTCTTTACACATAGAACCACAGACACATGGAATAAGATGCCTGTTCTTGTCTAGATTGTTCTAATGTTCAGAATCTTTGATAGGGTGACATGGTGGTATGGTGGTTGTTACTGCTGCTCCAGAATCCTGTCAGGTCACTGTTTGCTCAAAAGTTTGGGTGGGGTTTTCTCTTAGTGTTCCAATTTGTACTGGCACATTTGTGTTGCAACTTTAAACTGCCGCAATATGTGTGAATGTGAATGTACCCAGTAAGGGACAGACAATCCATCTAGACATGGCTCCTGCCTTGCACCCAGTGCTGCTAGTATTAGGCTTTGGTCCTTTTTGACACTAAGTTGGATTACAAAGACTTGATAATGGATGGATACACTTGTGTTGATGTATATACATGATAAATATTCTTTCTTGTAAATATACTTCCATCTTGTTCAAAACTCAGTTCTGCAGCTCTCTGAATGTTCATTTAGTTTTGCAACACCTGCTCAATGGAGCTCTTCTTTTTTGTTCTGTTTATGAGTTTCCACCAAAACTAATGATAAAATCAAAAATACTTAGTAAGGAATCATATTTTCTGGATTTAGTTTTGAACATATTAAAATAAAGTCTGAGCTAAAGTTTCTACATTAGGCAATTTTTACATCAAGTCGATGTGTTGATGCGGAGAATATTTTCCTTTCAGAAGTGGTCAACATCAAAAGGACAATAGAAGGGAAAAGGGTTTGCTTCCTTTGTAGAATTCAATTCTTCTTTGCCGAGGTTGAAAGTGTTATTTTAATGATTCACAAACACCCTGAAGAATTACCGGTAAGTTTTAAATATTAGCAAAATGATTTACTTCACCATTATTTGAGAATGGACTTTAATATGAGTTTTCTTTTCTCCCTGTCAAACAGTGACAGAGTATTAAGTTATGTTAGATACAAATATGAAGGAAAGTCATTCTCGCTGTGTAAATGAGAACAGGATATGAAAATATTTCTGGGAGTCTGTCCAAAATTTCAGCACAGTCAGGACCACAAAAGACCAACACACCACCCCAATTTATCACAGGGAGGTCAAACAGAAAGATATGCCCATTGTTTGTGCCTTAGCCTACATATTACACACTCTAAAGGTTATCGCAATTAACCTCCTGCTCTCCGTGTTGCTTTTCCCTTCAAGAGCAGTAGAGGACCTTAATAGTTTTAAAATGTTGTCACACTCATTGACTCAACAACTAGTGGAAAAAAGTTTTTTTCCAATGTGTTAAATTTCGTATAATATTCAAAATGTGATGCCCTGTAGGACACTGATAAGTATGAATATTTTGTTTCTGGTCAAGTGTGACATTTGGTGAAAATGTGCATCTTCGTGTAATGATATGGATTTTTCTCCAAAGTGAAATGGGAGAGACCTCCGAAAACAAGCTAAGGAGCAGGCCAGAAAGAAAAAAGTATTTACAAGAAGAACAACATAGGATAATCTCACCAGCTCAACCCCACCTAACTCTGCTAGGGGTCACTATCTGCAAACTATAGGCTCCCTTCTCTTTTTTAACTGCTCAGAAGGTTGTTCCACTCTCAAAGACAAAAGACAATGACTAGGGTTTGTCTTGTACTGTCACTGGGTTGCCACAACCAATCACAGACAACATACATCTCGCTCCCGCCACAGAGGAGGCACATTGTGACATTACTTATATGCCATGATCCCTCCTACAGGAGCCAGACACACATATGACCTGACCGTAGAAAGCTCACTCTCCATCCCTGAATCCTGTAAGCAACATCAGCAAATCTTTACCTGGGCCCTTCAAACTTTTAAGGCTATACTAATGTCCTTTGCTTTCTTCTGCTGCTTTTTATTAGCATGGACTGCTGTCCCCCATCCTGAGACCACACACGGGCCATGGAGCACACTATGACCGCATATTTCCAAGGTGCAATCAGTAATATAGCTGCACAGTCTTCCACCTACTGGCACTTCATGCACTCCATCATCTGCCAAGTGCTACTGAAAACTATATATAAATACAAGATAGGATGTGAAAAGTTCATAAAACCTAAGCAAAGCTAATTTTGTGATGTGACCCGTCACAAGGTTCTTCTGACTTCAGCTGGAGAGGGCCAAAAATTAGGGAGCTGGAAAAATAACTATAAAAGTCCCTAAAAAAGAAAAAGCCCTACAAGCAGAAGGTTATCCATCAACCCCCAGCTTGTGCAAAAAAGGTAACAAATAATCTTTATTAATCAAAAATGGAAAATGGAAAAAATGGAAAATAATGTACAAAAGCTCATAACAGTAAAAAAATGCATAAGACTTTGCTTATAGTTGCACAGCAAACAAAGTCCAAATCACAGTCCAGAAACCAGAATCCTTAATATGAAGTGCAGAGCAATCAAAAAGTACAAAATTCCAACACTAAAGACAGTTGAACACACAGAAACTCCTTTAAAGAATGATTCCCACTCCTGAGCCTTCTGTGCCAGTTTAAAGAGCCTGAAGAAGGGATCAGATGAGGTGACATTAGGATGGTCCACAACACTTGAGGCACCACCTTAAAGAACATAAAACACAACTAAATTTAAAGAGACAATAAAGAATAATAAACATTACAGAAAAATGTGTAAAGCACAAAATAACAATATAATTAATATAAATATGCGAATACATAACACTTCAGAGTTCAAACATTTGTTCCTGTTCTTTATTTACATCAATTATATGTGCTCATGTGATAGTAGCTGCATTATTTGGACAAATAATACAGGGGCACAAAGGGGTTCATTTTTATTGGCTGTGAGTTATAATTTGACGTTTGTGTAAATGTTTAGGAGATCATTTTAGGAGATAATATACTCATTTTTTGGGATTTTTCTAGTCATTGATTTTGATTTTCAAATCCATTTTTGATTATTTTGTGAACATTTATCATTAAGATTTTTTGGGCTGGTTAAGTATTTTATTTATTTATTTATTTATTTATGTATTTGTGGTCAGTGTTTAATTGTGCTTCTGTCATTAGGGTGGAATTACAAACGGTTAGGACATGCCTTCTGTGGTTGTGACCTACAGGATAACACGCAATGGGTTTAAAGGTCACCCTAGAGATTTCTTCCTCATCCAAGTTGATGGATTCCAAACACCCTTCTTGGTTTGCAAAATGAATAATTTCTTTTAATCTCAGTTTTTTTGATTCATGCCTGATAATTTAGTTTTGGTAACTGTATGTGTTTGTTTCTGGTGATGACCCTTTTAGGCTTCCTAACTACCTCTCTTCTTCTGATCATGTGTCAATTTTATTTTAATTAAAATTAATTCAAAAGAAATTAATTAGCTGCAAAAACAGGTGACTAATCAAGAAAAGGGCTAGAATGAAAACCTGCAGCCACTGGGGACCTCCAGGACCGGAGTTGGAGACCTCTGGAATAGATGCTTCTTGATTATTTATTAATAAAGTATGTTTCTTTAAACAAACAAAAGAGGAAAATATAAAAACATTAAAAATAATACTTCAAAATTATCATAAGCAGTAATAACACAGAAAATAAATACAAGCCAGAGGAAAAATCCTGATTGCAATATAACAACCACTATCGCTAGGCATGCAAATAATGGATAATGCATTTAAACTTGAACTTAACACAAGCTTGTCGCATGCCCAGAGTGGTGGACTTTTGTGCCAGTACAGCATGAAAATCAGTAGATTATGGGCTATCTAGACAGCAATTAAACAGCCTCAATTGAACCCCCAAGTTCATTTCCTCTGTCCTGGAATTGTCCCTTTTCCTCTCTTCTATTGCTAGCTGCCCAAATCTTAGTTAGTTTAATTTCTTTGATATTTAAACTAAATATAAATTTTGCTTTTTAAATAGATGTGTGTTTATGTACAAACTGAACATATTTTGTGTTTGCATGGCTGTATATTTGTTAAGCTGTGCATGTGCTCTACTTAAAAATAAACTGAATGGAACAGGACAGGCAGGCATGACTGAAAGAACACATGCAGTAGTAATCATTGATCATTCCCCTAGCCTGATCAAATCCTTTAGACTAGATTACACTACAACACTGCATTATGCTACTTAACACTGAACCCTAGATCTTCAAACATCTCAGTCTCATGGTGTAACTGTGAGATGGTGTACCGTTAACTCCATGATAGGTCTGTGTTATGTTACAGTACACTACATCAGGGTTCCTGGTTTACAGCACTTTTTGGGTCATTCACACCAAATGTTCATCTATATATCCTTGTACAGTGCTTATATTAAATAAAGTAACATATGGGTGGGGAATATTGGGGTGACTGTGGTGCCTGAAGCTTCACTGATTCTTTAAGAGAGAGAGTTTTTTGGAAGGAGAGATGAATGAGCTCTTTATCTTCTGAGATGCCTAGGACAGAGTAGTCTCTAAGCAGGATGAAGATGTACCTGCAGCAATCCAGAAGTGGCTGAGTGAGGATGCATCAGGACAAAATAATCAATGGTCTCAATGCCTCTTTTTCTGTTCTCTTTCCCTCCCAGGCTGCTAGTGTGGGTGACAGGAACTGAAGATGCTGATGCACTCTTCTGGATGCAGGGCTTTGAAGTCTTTTTGTGGTTCCTGGAGTTCTTTATTATTCAAAAATGACCACTCTCAGGGTAGAACTCTGCAGGTAATCTACCCCAGCTTGCTTGGAGCTTTCACATGTGGTGTGCTAGTTTTTGAAGATTGGTCCTTCAGTTGTCCCTAAAAAGAAGAATGCTGTTTTCTGCAACAGCGGTAAACTAAGGTAAACCTCACTGACTGGTGGGCTCATTTAGTGCAGAGGTCTTGCAGGCATCATGTGATCATGACTGTTGTGTTGGTGTGGTCACACAAGTAATGATATATGAGCGTGATGGTCACTTTGGTGGATAAAACTTACCGTCAACACTTCCTTATCATAGTTAGTTTCTAAATTCAAGTAGGATCCAGCACTAGGTTTGTCTCTCTGGTTTTTGCTTTGCTTCTGACTCCTGATTAATGTCTAACCCTTCTGTATTGGATTTTTTCTGATTATATGGTTTTGCCACCCTGCCTTGTTTGACTACGTCCCAATTTGTTACCAATTGTCTCCTGGCCGTTTTCACTCGGTCACAATTATCCTCAGGCATGCTTTGTGTTCTCACAATATAAAGGTGTTGTTATGAGCATATTAAAGGTGCTCAATATTATTGTGAGGAAATAAACCAGGAAATGAAATGACAGGTGGCAGCAGAGTGATAGGTGCTGCTGCCTCACAATAAAGATTGTGTGTTCTCCCTGTGTTTAGGTGAGTTTTTTACAGGTGCTGCGGCTTCCTCCCTCTGTCCAAAGACATGCAGGTTAGGTGAACTGGTGACACTAAATTGCACCATGGGTATGTTATTTTAATAATTTTGTATAAATTCCCAAAATCCTGTTTCATTTTGCCATTCTGGGGCACTGAGTGTTGCTTAATAAGGCAAAAAATGAATTTAAATGAATATAGCACAAGGCTGCAACGTAACAAAATGTGAAAAAGTTAAACAGCCTGTAAACCAAAGTTTGCGACTTTTAAATAAAAATTGAAACCCACTGGATTGTCACAAAAACACAGACACTGGGAAATAACTTACTTAATTAAGATAGGAGTCCAAATAAAAGCAGCCGTTAGTTGGAATGGCTCTTCAGGACTGAACTTGAGGACCATATAGACCACCAGACAATTTGGCCAGTTCTGTTTCTTCATTCCTGTATGTTTGAGAGGAGTCCCACAGACCTAGTTGTCTCAAAAGGATATGGGGGGTTTGGGGCACAAAAAGGGCAGTCTTCCTGGGCCCTCCACCAGCCACATACCCCTCAACTTCACAATTTACAATCCCTCTTTACACACAGATAAACATATGTGAAAAACATAAACGATTTAATAAAGCAACAAACAAAACTCAACAAAAAATTATGAAATAAAGTATACTATCCAAAAACCACCTCATGCCTGGTCATGCCACTTGTCTCACTCAGGACCCCAGACTCGTTGAGATGGGTCGGCCCACATGAGCGGTGGCCTACATGAGCGGTGGGCTCAGTAACTTTGTCCATTCACGCGGTGCATACATGTCATTCATGCACAGTAAATAAAGGACTGGTGTGCTTGGGGTAAGGAGCTTAATGGTGGTGTCCTTCATCTTCACCATTATCAATGCGGCAACTAGAAAATCCAACAGCTGAAAATGAAAGCACTAAAGAGGTCAAATTAAACAGGTTTGAAATAAATGGAGTGCCTTGGAAAGATTAACACTCATCCACAATTGTCTGAAGGTGTTCAGCCTACCAGCCTACTAGGTTATGGTTACTAAATGATTCTGACGTTAGCTACTTAGAGAGTATGGAGCTTTCAGACAACCATACCTCATAAAAATATATACAGAAAGAAATTTTATTCTGTAAGACATTTCTTGGGACCTGAGAAAAGTATATGACAGGGTGCCTCAAGAAGAGTTGTGGTATTGTATGAGGATGTCAGGAGTGGCAGAGAAGTACATAAGAGTTTTACAGGATATGTACGAGGGAAGTGTGACCATGGTGAGGTCTGCGGTAGGAGTGACGGATGCATTCAAGTTGGAGGTGGGATTACATCAGGGATTGGCTCTGAGCCCTTTCTTATAAGCAATGATGATGGACAGGTTGACAGACGAGATTAGACAGGAGTCCCCGTGGACTATGATGTTTGCCGATGACATTGTGATCTGTAGTGATAGTAGGGAGCAGGTTGAGGAGACCCTGGAGAGGTGGAGATATGCTCTAGAGAGGAGAGGAATGAAGGGCAGTAGGAACAAAAAAGAATACATGTGTGTGAATGAGAGGGAGGTCAGTGGAATGGTAAGGATGCAGGGAGTAGAGCTGGTGAAGATGGATGAGTTTAAATTCTTGGGATCAACAATTCACAGTAATGGGGATTGTGGAAGAGAAGTGAAAAAGAGAGTGCAGGTAAGGTGGAATGGGTGGAGAAGAGTGTCAGGAGTGATTTGTGACAGACGGGTATCAGCAAGAGTGAAAGGGAAGGTCTACAGGACGGTAGTGAGACCAGCTATGTTATATGGGTTAGGGATGGTGGCACTGACCAGAAAGCAGGAGACAGAGCTGGAGGTAGCAGAGTTAAAGATGCTAAGATCTGCATTGGGTGTGACGAGGATGGACAGGATTAGAAATGGGGACATTAGAGGGTCGGCTCAAGTTGGACAGTTGGGAGACAAAATCAGAGAGGCAAGATTGTGTTGTTTTGGACATGTGCAGAGGAGAGATACTGGGTATATTGGGAGAAGGGTGCTGATAGAGCTGCCAGGGAAGTGGAAAGAGGAAGGCCTAAGAGGAGGTTTATGGATGTGGTGAGAGCAGACATGCAGGTGGTGGGTGTGACAGTGCAAGATTCAGAGGACAGGAAGATATGGAAAAAGATGACCTGCTGTGGTAACCCCTAATATTAGCAGCCGAAAGAAGAAGAATATGACATTACTTGACTCCCATTTTATTCCTAATGTCTGTTTATTTACAACAACTCTTACACCCACTTCTGACATTTCACAATTTAGTAAACTGAAGCCACCTAAACCACACTATGGGGATATTCACTCACAGATGAGTGATCAGACATTGCATCTCTTGTTGCCGTTTTTGATTTGTTTGGATGGCCTTGGTTTTGAGTATAAGTAACGTAGATAGTTTGGGCTTAAAGGGTGTTGAGTACATCAATCTTTAATGAATACATTATTTAGGCAAAAGACAAACAGCCTGAAAAAAATGGGCTTTGTACACACTTAAAAATCCTGGATTGCATACGTGGATCAAATACCTTTAAACCTAGGTCTTTAATTGTCCGCTTTGAGAGATTACAATTTAAGCTTAATGTAATGGCACTTCTCAGACAGAATAAAGAGATTATATTTGAAAACAACCACATTCGTATTTTCCCTGATTTCTTACCCTCAACAACTGCTAAACGTGCAGCTTTTTACAACATTAAACAGCGGTTACAGAAAGTCGATATCAGATACAGCCTCTTGTATCCTGCCAAACTGAAAGTGGATATTCAAGGCCAATATTACATCTTCTCCAGCAAGGAGGAAGTAGAAAAGGAATTAAGAAAGCTGATCCCAACACTTTTTTTTTAAATATGATAGTGAGACGCATCCTGTCATGGCATGGCAAGAAGATATCACCTGCTGTCTGATCCGCTTGCAACGATACGGGTACCAAAATTATACATCCTTTTCTCTTCTCTGACACTTTTTGTTTATGTTTTAATTACAATTATAGGTGGAAGAAATTAAAGTAGTTTTTTTTTTTTTTTACTATTCTAAAGGAAACTGTTTAACATCATAGCCTTGGTTTATTGTTATTGTTATTATTGCATTAGGGTTTACTATGCTTATCCAGGACCGCTTTTTAACACCATTCCCTGGGTTTATTATCTTAATATTTCAAGACTGTTGAAGATTATATTTTATGCATATAGTATTTAGACTTTATCGGCAATAGATATCTCGACTTTTTAATCCTCAAACGCCGCTGCTGGAGAGCTTGTTTTGTTTTGGATGTGCTCTGTCTCTAGGTATGTCAGAGGACCGGGACTTTGTGAAGTGGGGTCCAGACTCACGTGGGGAGGCAAAATTGGCGGGTGGGGGATATAAGGGGGGAGAGAAGGAGAGCAAGCTATATCTAATCTATCCTTTTAATCCTTATAATTATAACATCCTAAGTAACTTCCAAAGTAACAATAGGCTGCATGGCAATAATTTGTGGGAAAACTGGAAATTAAGGTTAAAGCTGTCTCACTTCCAGTTAAGACTACAAAATGACACCAAACATTCCGAATCAATGTCTCCATGATGGGACAGTCAACTTTGTGAGCCAGAATGTTAAAGGCCTGAATCACAAATTAAAGAGAAAGAAAGTACTCTCTCACCTAACAGATTTAAATGCTAAAATAGTATTTTTACAGGAGACCCACTTACTAAGCAAGGATCAGTTCCAGCTGCAAAAGGACCGGACTGGCCAAATGTTCCATTCTAGCTTTACAAAGAAAACCAGAGGTGTGGGAATTCTTATACATAGAACAGTCTCATTTGTGGTATCAGATGTAGTATCTGATCCTGAAGGGAGATATGTGATGGTCATGGGCAATTTATTTAACTGTAAAGTGACTTTGATAAATGTTTAAGTCAAACACCCCAGAGATATTATTACCGTTGGATGCAGAAAAAGCATTTGACATGATTGAATGGAACTACCTTCTTATTACATTAGAGAAATTTGGGTTTGGCCCGAACATTTGTGCATTGATCAAACTACTGTATACCAATCCAGAAGCTTCAATTTGTATCAACAACATTTGTTCAGACTACTTTAAACTAGAACGTGGTACCAGACAAGGATGCCCCTTGTCACCACTGCTATTTGCAATCGCCATTGAACCACTGGCAGTTCACTGTCGTAATACAGGTCAAATAAAGTGGATTATCAGAGAAGGACTGGAACAGAAAATTTCTCTATATGCAGATGATATGGTACTGTATACCTGTATATCAGAACCACAAAATTCTGTTCCTGCAGTCTTAACAGCACTCACAGAATTTCAAAAGATCTCTGGTCTCAGAATTAATTTGAAAAAAAGTGTACTCTTTCCAGTGACTTCTCAAGCATGCAACATTAGATTGGACACCTTCACTTTTATCATTGCAGATCAGTTTAAATACCTAGGGGTAAATATCACAAGTAAACATAAAGCTCTTTATCAACAAATTTTCACCGTCTGTATGGAAAAAATTAAGCAAGACTTGCATAGATGGTCAACCCTCATCTCATGGAAGAATTAACGTTGTTAAGATGAATATCCTTCCTAAGCTTCTCTTTTTATTTCAAAACATTCCAATATACATCAATAAATCATTTTTAAGCAATTAGATTCAACCATAACCTCACTTATTTGGAACTCAAAACATCCACGTATCCAAAGAGCGACCCCACAAAGACCTAAGGCAAAAGGTGGCATGGCTCTACCTAACTTTCAGTTTTATTACTGGGCAGCAAACATACAAGTTTTAAAAATCTGGACACAAATAGATAAACATACACAGGCTTGGTCAGCAATAGAAATAAAATCCTGCAGTACTTCTTTATATTCCCTACTCTGTGCCCCAATAAATGCAAGTTATCATCAATATACTTATAACCCAACTATGCTTCACTCACTCAGAATATGGAACCAATGTAGAAAACATTTTAAGATGGAGAAGCTTTTATCT
This sequence comes from Polypterus bichir lapradei, assembly GCA_026402145.1. NCBI lineage: Eukaryota > Metazoa > Chordata > Cladistia > Polypteriformes > Polypteridae > Polypterus > Polypterus bichir. Next base: position 23,022 of record JANRMT010043395.1, read on the forward strand.
GTGGCACCTCTGCATGAGTACCACCTTTTTCAACCCTCGCAAACACATACAGTTTTTAACATCTGCAAAAGATTTGGGATTAAATTGCTTAGAGATCTTTATATACACAACATCTTTGCATCCGATGAACAATTACATTCCAAATTTAACTTTCCAGCAACACATTTCTTCCACTATCTTAAAATTAGAAATTTTGTTAAACAGAACCTGCCCGATTTTCCCCATCTCCCACCTTCCTCTATGCTGGAAAAAATATTGCTCAATTTCGAGGACTCAGACAGCATTTCTGCAATATATAAAACTATTTTACAGTCCCTCCCTCTCAAAGATCCAAAAGTACAATGGGAAAAAGATCTATCACTCAACATATCAGAAATGGACAGGAAGGTAGCAATGCAGAGAATTCACTCGAGCTCCATATGCGCAAAGCATACAATTATTCAACTTAAAAATATATATGGAGTACATCTGTCTCGCTTAAAACTGTCCAAAATATTTCCAGGGCAAGATCCAACATGCGAACGCTGCAATCAAGTCCCAGCCTCACTGGGTCACATGTTTTGGTCCTGCACCAAATTCACATCATCTTGGACCAACATTGTTAAGTGCCTTTCAGACAGCCTTGGTGTCACAATCCCTCCTAATCCACTAACAGCTGTGTTTGGTGTTCTTCCAGATGGGCTTAAAGTGGAGAAGGACAAACAAACTGTGATTGCCTTTACTACACTATTGGCACACAGACTTATTTTGCTAAACTGGAAGAATCCTAACTCTCCTCTATTAAGTCAGTGGGTAACTGATGTTTTATATTATTTGAAATTGGAAAAAATCAAATTCTCGCTTAAAGGATCTGTGCAGAACTTTTTCAAAACCTGGCAGGATCTAATCAATAATATTTTAGAATAAGCTCTTAAAGCACTGAGGAAGTAATTCTCTTCGCGTTTCTTTTTCTTCTCCATTTATCTTTATCCGCCTATTTTTACTAGCTTTAAGTTTTATTCCGTTGGCCATGCTCTCTTTCTCAGAGGTGGGGGTTGATTTGTTTTCAATTCTATTTTTTGTAAAAATTGATCTGTTTGTGTGGAATGATTACAATAAAATCAATAAAATTAAAAAA
>JANRMT010043396.1:0-14780 GCA_026402145.1 Polypterus bichir lapradei
CCCGGGCCGTTAGTATGCATCGTGGTACACTGCAGAGCTATAGCGCGTCTTTAGTGAAAACAGCCGTGTCAGATGGGGTTGTATGGATTGATTCTGAACGCGACTGAGAGAATGAAAAGTGAATAAAAAAAAAAAAAAGCTAACCTTTACAAGGATCATAAATTGCACCGACTGTTACAGACTTAAATCAAATGTATGCTTTTATTCTAAAATAGTAAGACTTAGAGCAGTTTACTTCTCAAAACGGAGTGGTGCAGGATCGAACTCGCGACCTTTCAATTCCAAGGCGAGAAGTGATTCTATTGCACCACGGTGGCAGTTATAATAAACTGCTGTCAATATTGCATGTTAAGGCGGCTTTTTGTTTCTGCAGTTATATTTTTGAATAAAAGCGCAATTGTTGTGTTATAATGGTACCTTTTGTGAAAATGTTTCTTTGATATTTGGACTTCAGGCTTCATGCATTATATAGTTTATGCCTACATTTTGTCATCTACTACTAGAATATAAAAAACGTTTCTGTTTTAACAATGTGTTTACACAGATTACTGCAGAAACGGAACAGACATGAAATGCGTGTGTTCCAAATAACGATCTATTATTTCCACTCTAAAACTCAACTTAACTCCCAGATACTCAATCAAGGCATGAGCTGAGAGAAGTTCGTGCACGTTCTAAATTGGTGGGGGGATGGAATAGCCGGCTGCTCCTAGCTTCTCTTTATCAGCACATTTAGAGGACAAAGGACGCTGGCGGAGAGGTGTGAAGAGATTTAAGAAGCAATTTAAGGTGGGACGGAATTACGAGTTTTTTCGTAGGCTCTGGTAATTCTAGTGTTAATCTGCACAGCTCTTTTGGCAACTTGAGATATACAAAGGTATAGGGTGATTATAGCATTTATTTGTATGCTAATTCATATTGACTGATGTGCTTCTTCAACTTGTTATGCATATAAACCTCAGTGGTGAACTGACTTATACACATGACAGGCTCCCTCAGGCTTGAGGTAATAAAGGATGTCCATCTTGGAGACACTGATGACGATGATCATGACTATTATTTAAAAGAGTATTTCCCTAATATTGATGCAATGAGCTTGGCTGCATAGATCAACGCAACTTGACACTTTAGACATACTGTATTTTAATGTCAGGTGTAAATGCATCCTAGCTAAATTATATGCAGATACATTCTATACATCAACCACACACCAAAGGTAGTATCTGATAAAACTAATGGTCTTTGTGGGCCATGTGTAACATACTTTGAATAGTAATGAAGGAAGTCACTTTAAAAAGGAAATGTAGCATCTATAAGGTGAGACAAAATTAAGGCTAAAATAAAACATTAAAATCAAACAAATGTTGTTTAAAATGTACCCTTCCTGATAATATAAAGGCAGGCAGACTGAAGTTTGTATAATCATGGGTTTCTTTCAAGTAAATAGTAGTACAGACAGTGTTTCTTTTAGATAATATCTATTCACGAAATAATAACTATCTTCTTTCATTTGATTATACAGCGAAGGCTGTACATATTATGAAAAATGCCAACAAACTTGTACAGACATTGCTTCCAGAGGAACATAGAAAAATAGGAGTTTGCAATACTAAGAGACTTGTTTTGTGAAATATGTGGTTGCCAAGGCTATTACACAGCTGTCCGGTAGTTAAAGATGACCTTCACTTTCAGTTGACACTGTTATGATCCTGGTGGACAAAAGGCTGATACAGCTGTGCAAAAAAAGAGAGACCACGTGTATGAGACAGGTGTCGTGCTACTGAATGCAGAGAAAAGCGACCTAAAATAATCTCAGTGTCTGAGATGATTACAATTTTCTTCTTCTGTGATCATGTTTTTTTGGGCTGAGCAAACACAATTATTTTTGAAAGAAATATATGAAAATATATCCTCTTTCCAACAGTTTCCACCTTTCATCCAAACCTGTGAGAAAAGAGGTTCTGGGAGAAGATAAATATATACAAACACACAGAACAGTTATGACAGGGAGCACCATCTCACTACTAGGCCAAAACTAAAAAATTAGAAAGAAAGGGCCGGTGAGGAAAAAAAATCCACTGGCAACCCAGCTTCTCACTAGCCGACTGACAGACATCCATTTTTAATATTAATGGCAGAACACACACAGATCCTCAAGAAGTATGTAAGGGAAATTTTTTCTGTATTTTTCTGCCTTTAGATTTTACATTTACATTTATTTGCTTAGCAGATGCTAAGACTTCATAACTATGTATATTTATCATGCAAAAGATATGTAATTATTTTCACTGTAGTATTTATACATAAGACATTTAAATTTAATGATGTTTGTCAAACACTTTTAAACTATCTTGATATTTTGATACCTTTCGATCTATGCAAAACATACAGCGTATGATGGGCTATACAATTCTTTTTATGTTGACTGATGTAAATTGTGTGTTTTACACATACATTATGCAAATTACCCTATCCTTTATAAACTCAAACTCTCCCAAATTTTTCAGTCTTGTCATAATGAACTAATGTGTTCATATGCAGTCCCCCTTAGATATGTTGTAATAAAGCATGTCCATTGAAACCATTTTAGTGGTAATTTTATACGTTATTTAAAGGAAAATTTCCTGACAAAATAAAAAGGACAACTTGCAGATAACATCAGAAAAATAGGTATGGGCTTTCCAGTAAGACACCAGTGCTAGCTTTGCAGCAATGGTACCCAGAGGAAAACAGAGAACAGTGAGATTAAAGCAAATAAAATATGTGAGGAGAGAAAAGAATAACACTAGCAAGGATACAAGAGGGTTACAAACAAAAAGAAATAACACTAGAAATGATCAAAGAAAGAGGCTTAGAAACAAAAGGAGACAGAGGGACAACTCCAAAACCATTGGAGGAATATTCAAGGAGTGTTTAAAGAAAAGAGATGGCAACATGGGTCAGTAGCTAAACCCATAACAAATCATGTACATTGTATACGATATTAATTATGCACCAGTTTCAACTGAATACATTAGTAACTATGATTTTTTTGGAGGAAAGAGTGATATTTTTAAAAATGGTGTTCATCAAGATTTAATACATAGGCATTGACTTGTAAGCTGCTTTTTGCAATGCAACATGCAACATTTAAACTTGCTTTTTGTGGCGGGAGAAAAAAACAAGGATGGTAGGGAAAGGGGGCAAGATAACAGTTCTCTGCAGGTTTTAAGGACCAATGTCTGTTGAATGTTAAAAGAAGAAAGAGAAAGGCTTTAGAAACCTGTGTCATACAACATATCACCAATAGTACTAATATTCTGATGTATCTAATATGGAAAGAAGATGGAGCATCCACAGGTTCAAAGGTCCTGATTGTGAAAGTTTAAGGTGAGATTACCATTTGGAACCTGTATATCTTTCAATACAACACAATTCCCAAGACTGAGCGTAGCAAGTAAGAGGACCAACATTTATAAGTGAAGACTTCACTTTTAGAGAATTGCAGGGGATAACAGAAAGGGAACAAGAGGAAGCTGGTCTAAATTAAAAAAATAGCTAGGATGGTGGATGAGCAGGAGAGGTATTTCATTCCAGATTGCCCAAATGGTATAGCACAGTGATATACAGTATAATATACTGCAGTTTGTGTGGAATGGTTAACGGAAGGTCTTTAAGCTTTCTAAAGAAAGCAGGATAGGATCTGAATTTTAATTTCAAAATAATATTTGATATTACTGAAAAGGAGGGGGCCAAATAAGTTAAAAATGGACAAATCCAAATGAAAAAAACAGAGTAAAATGAATCTAGAAGGACATTAATTCTTTAACAGAGTTGTGTGAGGCCACAATGTCCTAAACCAAGCTAGAAACATCTATGCCTAGGTATTTAAGGAAGATGGCCCAGTGTGATCTGGATGTGCTGGTTTGTGGTTGAAAGAGTGTGTCTGTGCCAGGCAATTGGTTTTCTCAGCAGATAGGCATTGAAGTTGATCAAACATATCAGCCAGTAACTCAGTCAATCAAAGTTTTAACAAAAGTGCAATAAATGCCATATTAATAGAGAAGTCAATTTGTGTTGTGGAAATGTCATTAGGAAAAGTAGGTTAGATAACTACTTCCAGAAAATGGAAGATCTCAAGAAGATGCACCGGAATAAGTGCTTGGACAAAAGAGTGCCATCAAAAGCAAGTGGTGGCACACAGCTAGTGGAATTTAATTTATTCACTGCTTCTAAAAATTAGGAAAAGGCTCACCTGCATGTTAAAATGTAATTAGCTTCAAGTTTGATGCCTTGAAATGACATGTCCACTGCTTAAGGCATTGTGAATATGGTCCTTCCTGAACTTCATTCAAATTAACGTATGTTCAGTTTAATCTCTCCTGCAACAGGTAATACCGACATATGGATGGGTGCCACAATCAGACTTTTTGCAAAGGATTGCACATAATAAGGCATTACAAATTCCACACAGTTCCTATTTAATTTACATGGTTTTGTGTATTCTCTCCAAATAGTGTTTGTCCCTGCATTATATATGTTATTTTGCTACATTTATTCATTTTTTTATAAAAATAATGCCTTCCTAGTAAATAAGATAAACATTTAAGCAGTAAAGTGACAGTTCATGAAAGGTTTATATATGATAGTTGCAAATATATAAACGTGCACTGCATATGTGGAGATCTGGAGATGTCGGAAAATGGCTTTCTGTTCAAATCAAGAAAGCTTAAAAACAACAACCTCAATAAGATTCCAGTTTTACTATGTGCAATCTTTCAAATTGTAGCTTTTATAAGAGGCATTATTGTTGTGAATGTCTGCATCAAGACTGGGATTCCACAGGACTCTATGTAGAAAAATTTGACTATAATAATGTCATTTCTGTGTGCCAGATATTCAAAGCATATCGAGAAACTGGAACAGGCAGATGTGCAAAGGTCAATCAAAAACGACCAGTACTGCACAGTAAAACAGATGGAAGAGTAAGATATTTGAAGCAGACTTGTAGATTCAGAAAGAAAGGAGCTGAGCTTTTTGAGCTGTTTTTAATGCTGCACAGTCAAACCAAATTATGCTTCAAAAAAAGCAAGATGTGCTTCTTGCTAGCATTAAGCATTGAAAAATAACTGATTGTGTTAAACTAGGGTGTAAAGACTTTTGTCCATATACATGTACTTTTCCAGTTATTGAACACTTTGCATGGCTTGCTTAATATTTCATTGACATACCTGCAAAACATGACAGAGTTACTATCCGTATATGAATATTACTTCTAATTAAGATGCACACTAAAGTATAACTAGGTACATACATTTTGTTTCCACTCTCATAATGTGTAGCTGTTACCACGTACATAACACTGTGATGCATCTTTGATGCATGTGTGTTCTATCAAGAATACGGTCTTACTGCATGACAGTTTCCGTATCAACTCAAAGTAAGTAAAAGTGGAACTTGTCATCTGTTGCCAAAAAAGCACTTTAGGTAAATGAAGATGCATGTTTATATCTAAAGTGCATGTCTACATTAAGAACCTTAATTTTAAAATGTACAGTGAAGTGGATGAGAACAGTCAGAGTTACTGTGGAAAGGGTTTAAAAATAAGTGCGGCACACAACTCTAATATGCAAAAAAATACGTACACACAGCAGCTGCACTGGAATCGTCTTGCTTTCTAACTTTATTTGCATGTCGTGTTTGTTCTGCATACCATAAATCATGTTATTCCCCTGCCAAGATTAAACCAAATCCATCTGAAATTGGAGAATCAGTGCTTCTTTTTGTTAATTTATGCAAAAACAAATAAAAAAAAACAAAACAAAACCAAATTGGAAACGCAAAAACAAATCAGAAACTGCAGAAACAAATTGAATGCGCAAACACAAACTGGAAAAGCAAAAACAAGTCAGAAAACGCAAAAAAAATTGAATACGCAAAAGCAATTGAGAAGACACAAAAACAAATCAGAAACCGCAAAAAAAAAAGAGAAAACGCTCATTGCTTGGATCTTGTTATTATGGCTGCCTCTTTTTTTGTTTCTCCTTGACTTAATTTATGTCTCAATAACTGACCCAAGCTTTTCCTGAAAACTAAGTTGTATGGAGTTTCTTAAAGTGATCATCAACAACTCTTTATATGTTAGAACAGTGGTTCTCAAACTGTGGGGCGGGCGGGGGCGGGCTGAGGGGGTGAAGTAACAAAAAGGTGAAGATGTGAAAAAAAGAAAACAAGAATCAAAAATATGAAAAAAACATCTGTTGAAACCAAAACAAATTAACTTAAACTACATTCTGATACTAGAACAATAAATATAGAGTTAGATAAATGTCGATAAAAGTTAAGTAGGTATAATAAAATATGCATCTACATTTCAAAAAAAATGTGAGGGGGCACGATTAAAACTGTTGTGAAAACTCGGGTCGCAAACACTTAAAGGTTGAGAAATGCTGTGTTAGAAGGTGGGCATATTAAACTTGTTGCCATTCTTGTCAGAGGTTGCCTAATTGTGAGTTTTCTAAAGCTTGCTGGATACCACAGAGTAGAATTTGTTGGTTGGTAAGATCACTGGAACATCAGAAGAAAAGGAATAATTAAAATGTTTTCCCTGTGTTTTGAAATAAAAATATATAGGAGATGGTGGTTTATGAGTGGTTCCAGAAAGATACTGAAGCACACCATCTATCCACCACAAATAGTTAAGTTTTCTTCACTTCACAATTTTCTCATTTCTTTTCTCCTACCTTTCACAATAACTAGAAAGCCAATCTGGGTCACTAAATTATTATTTATCTGGACTAGAAAATGTATTCTTCAGCATGTCTTTAACGTTTAAAAAACAGATAGAGATGTGCTTTTCACAAATCTGCTAGTATTACACATATGAATTGATCCACTAAATCTATTATGTAGATGCATCTATTGATGCCAAAAAGCTGTTCAAATATAAATTTTATTTAGAAAAGCGTCACTTTTTTGAAGGAAGCTAGCTTATTGTTAAATAAAGGGAAATAAAATGAAAAGAATGTATTAAGCATTTTTAGAATGTTTTTATAATATGCTAAGCAAATGCAGGATAAGAAAAATATATAAAAGAATTATTAAAGGTTATTAAAATTTTTATATCCCTATATACAGTATGTGTTAAAAGTTACTTTTTCAGGACAGAGAGCATTCCATAATTTTCAACTATTTTCATCCATATTAGATTTACTTGATCTGTGTATTCCAAAATATACAGTAAGTACTTTGTCTGAAAATAAAAAGTATTTTTGCATTATGTAAATTCTAAAAAAAATCCATATACTTTTTCAGAATTATGTTTTTTTTCTTTGCCCATTTTGTAAAAATTACAATAGGGTCTAACACTAACTGCTGACAAATGACAATTATGGCAGTCTTCAAATATTAAATGAGAAAGCCACACCCGTGTCACTGTGGGAAGACTGAAGCTGTCAAGGGCACTTTTCTTCATTTGTTTCAACACATCAATAAGATGTTGCAGATGTTCCTTCCATGAACTACTACAAACCATGCTGTCCTCAAAATATACCCTGGCTTTCAATTCTGACCATTGAAACACTTTTTCCATCTGGTTCTAAAAACTGTTGGGTGCGCCAAACACCATTACTGTGAACTGGTACAGTCATCCAATGGCCTAAATTTGGTCAGCAGTTCAGAATCTTCTGTCAAGGAGACCTGCCATTACCCCTTACACAAGTCAATGGTTGGTAAATAGCTGGCAGATCTTGACTAAGTATGTGTTTTATTTATAAACATATAAGCTTTCAAATAAACCTAATGTTGTTTTGCTCTTTGACATACAATTCATACATATTATGTGTTAGAATTTTCAACCTGGAATAAAATTGCTGACAAGATAACCAATTAATATCACATTCTCTTTTATTTATTTATTTTTTTAATTTTATTGATTTTATTGTAATCACACAACATTCCATACAAACAGATACATTTTTACAAAAAATAGGATCGAAAACAAATCAACCCCCACCCCTGAGAAAGAGAGCATGGACAGCAGAATAAAACTTAAATCTAGTAAAAATAAGCAAACAGATTAATTAATAAGTGAATAAAGATAAATGGAAAAGAAAAAGAAATGGGGAGAGAATCTGCTCCCTCAGTGCTTTAAAAGCTTATTCTAAAATGTTATTGATTAGATCCTGCCAGGTTTTTAAAAAGTTCTGCACAGATTCGCTAAGTGAGAATTTGATGTTTTCCAATTTCAAATAGTATATAACATTAGTTACCCACTGACTTAGAATAGGAGAGTTAGGATTCTTCCAGTTGAGTAAGATAAGTCTACGTGCCAATAGTGAAGTAAAGGCAGTTACAGTTTGTTTGTCCTTCTCCAATTTAAGCCCATCTGGAAGTACACCAAACACAGCTGTTAATGGATTAGGAGGGATTGTGACACCAAGGCTGTATGAAAGGCATTTAAAGATTTTGGTCCAGAATGATGTTAATTTGGTGCAGGCCCAAAACATGTTACCCAGTGAGGCTGGAACTTGATTGTAGCGTTCGCAAGTTGGATCTTGCCCTGGAAACATTTTGGACAATTTTAAGCAAGACAGATGTGCTCGATATATAATTTTGAGTTGAATAATTGCATGCTTTGCATACAATATCACATTCTCAATCTGCTCAATACAGGTCAGGGTTATTGTGGCCTAAGTACATCCTGGAAAAAATGGGTACACAATGACATCCAACTTGGACAGCATTCAAGTCAACTGCATGGCCCACTAATTTAATGTTGCAAATTAACCTAACATGCACACTTAGGAATAACAGGAATGTATATATAAGAAAAACATGCAGACACTACATGGACAATAAACGTGTAAGTTTCGAACTTAAGATTGATGGATCGCATACTTAGCAGCATTCCCACTGTGATAGTGTGGACGGGCTGACCTGCTCCACACTCTCAGTTGATCTCAGTAGCCTCTTGAACCGGCACCATTGATAGTCATGACCAGGATGAGCTTGGCAGATGAGGACAAAACACACATATAGCAAGGGGTAGGTGCAAAAAAGAGTCAGCAGTGCTTTTATTAAAACATAATTCAAACAGTGATCCAAAGTGTAGTGCAACTGTTCAATAAATAAATACATTTTCCACAAAAAAGTATGTGATATTGTAGGTTAAAAATCCATCTAAAAAATAATCCAATTAAAAATTAGGTTAAAAAAATGCAGGAGTCTCCTTTAAAGTCCTCAGTCCCCAGTGCTTCCCTTTAAAAACCAACGCCATTCTGGCTTATCCTACTCGGACCGCGCAGCTCAGAGAGATGTCAACCAATAGGAGCAGACACCCTTCAGTCCTGGCCCATGTCCCTGCCACTCAATCCATGCTCTGCGCTCACCACTGCCATAGGGTTACACACAGTAAAACTGCACCATCCTCCCACTGCTGCTTATCACTGACTCCACCCGGTGAGAGGACACTCCTGATCGTGATGATCACTCATCCTCCAAAAGTCTCCTCCTGATCGCTGGCTATACGCTACTTGCTGGGGCTCCATTCCTGTCTGCCTGCTTCTCTCTCTAAACACTGGCTTACTCCCACTACTGCCTTTCTTTTTCCTTTTATTAACCTCCATTCTTTCTCTTGTTCTTCTCTTTCTTATGCCGGCTTGTTCGTAAAGGCATCTGTGGGTGTAGTGTCTCAAAGTGTGCACCATTCACATGCTCCCTTGAAGGAATTCCTTCCACCTGCCTGCCTTCTCTCTTTCGTCTGCTCGCAGTGGCTCTCTCATGTTCCTGCCTTTCTCTCATTGCCTCTCCGTTCTCTCTTTTCCTTGTTTTCCTTTTTTATCCTAGCACTTACATTTTCCTTTTAGTATGGGGATTGTGGCACAGCTACAGCAATCAGCAGCTCCCAGCTCCAATTTGGGTCACGGTTGATCCTACACCTGTGCACTAAGTTCATGGCCACCAGCTCCGGCATCGCAAACGCTACCATGCCCATACAAAGATGTGACTGTAGAAATTAGATTTACTTAAAATGCCAACTAGTCACACTTAACTACTCTGCCACTATGTTGCCCAATTTCCATTCATTTAAATAATTTTCTGTCAGCCTAATTTACATAAAGGAAGGTTGAACACAGGAAGTAAAATCCAAAATAACACATAAACACTGGACCCAAATTAACACATTTTGCCTAAAGTAGTTTCTACATTCTCCAATTAAAACACTCTTCATCTTTGGCCAGGAAGTTACCAATTATATCCTTGGAATTAGTTTTCAGAGACAACACTAATTTCCCTTCTAGGGCAAAGAAGAATGCACTTTAACACAATAGCAAAGATAGAATCAAAGCTGCCTGACTCCCTCTGAAATGACCTGAGCTCATTACTATTTAAAAACCTCTAGACTGCTTGCTCCCCATGAAGAACAGCACAATACCCACACTTTTTACAGTTCATTGATTGCACCTGGCATGTGTCATTCAGTGATTCTTTCAAGTTTGAACTGAATCATTACCCACAAACAAGAAACACGATTCATGTTCATTTGATTGTCAAAGTGAATCAGTCCCTGAGTACGAGGTGCATGATTCTCATTCATTTGATTTGTAAACTCAATAACCCATAAATGATCATTCTCATTCTCTAACAAACTGTCTTATTTTAATCTAGGTTGTAATGCTATGTGCCTTCAAACAGGACATTATCATACAATATAAATGACTGGCATGTTTAATATAGTTTGTTATATATAATCAAGTATGAATTATTTGATTACATGTTTGTGATGCAATTCATTTAGAGATGATCAATTCCCACACCACAAGAGAGGTTTATTTTTTTTTACTGCCAACAGCTCTGGATCTTATTGATGAACCAAACAAATCAAAAGAATCGATTCAGTAAAGGAAATCGAAATGTCCATTATTAGTGGCCCACATTACACCCAATGCTACATCCCTAAAATGGATTCGGAAAGTTTAAAAATGGTTGGAAGGATAAAGTTTGCTTTTGTTCAGTATGAGTATCGATAGTAAATGGAAAACAGAGCATGGCTTGTCTTATCGCAAATCGCACTAAATTGAAAGCACTTTGAACTTCTGCCTTTTTTATTTGAGACATAAATTAAAATAACAAAAACTGTTTATATTAACCACAAAAATACTTACCAGAAAAAAGAATCCTATATTATACAGTAAATCATTAAATTCTCAAATCCACCTAATCCAATTCAGGACGGTGAGCTGCCTAAAGCTATTCCAGAACAATTGAGCGTAACGCAGGGATGATTGCCAGACAGCTTGCCAGTCCATCAAGGTGCTGACTCAAAAATACATCCTAACACTTCCAGTAATGACTGGAAAATCTCAAGTCGTCAATCCACTTTACCAGCATGTGTCTGTGCAATGCCTGGGTGAACAATTTGAACAAAGGACCCTGGATCTGTGAAACACCAGCGTTAATCGCTATGACACTAAAAGTCACTCCCTGTCAATTATCCAATTACATGTATTTCTCTTAAGTAGCAATTATGCAGATCTTTTTTTTTTAATTTTCCTTTGGAAATAAGTGCTTGTTAGATAATTTATTTCATATGAAATGTAATTTTTCTTTCTACACAGAACAGTTTTTACATGTCATTCTAAGTTCTTGTCTTTTTATAGTTTACACCTGATAGGCTGATTACATTCATTGCAGCTAATTTTAGCTTGGTCTAAAACAAGAATGTAAGTATTTTCATATAAAAGCAGCACCTCAGATATAAATGTGATTTTTTTTTTCTTATACACACAACTGATAGCTAAAACAATTAAGTACAGTATAATATATTTTGCTTTTTACTCCCCCTTCAGTATTTTGATTGAGTACTGTAATTTGTCCCATTATGTGGGAGTTTCAGTGGTGTATTTTATATTTGGGTTAAAAAATGTTTACACATTTTTTTTTCATAAACAGATGTAGTCAAGCCAAATCCCCATAATCATATTTAAATATTCATGCTCACATAAACACATTTTCATGAACATTCCCTTAAAATATTTTAATCTTAAAAGATGTCTACTATATGACTTATTATTAAGCTCAAAAAGGTCATTGAACTACATACATTACTGTATGTTACACTTACAATAGTTGTATTTTCCAAATATGCTTAAATAACACTCATAAATAATCATCCTTTTTAGAACCATTTGACAAGAAAACAAGATATAGAAATGAATATTTGCTTCTTAGAGATGTGTTACCAGCTTGATTTGCATAGCAAATTGACAATGAAGTGTTATAAAACAGCTGGTAGAAGATAAAACATGACTGAGTTAACAGACTGCCATTCACCTTGAAGGGTTCTTCATTCCACACAGTGCATTAAATTCTGTTTTCCTTTTGTGTACAAAATTCATACAAATATACAAATGTACAGTTTGAACTAAGAAGTTGTTCAAATACAAGAACTTTTTTTGTTTAACACCTTATATGCATAATACATAATATTATTATTGAATGTAATCATGTTTGATATGCAAAGACTTTGAGTTTTTTTTTTTTTTTTAATTAGGCACAGAATATTTTGCAGGTTTATTGACAATCATGAACACAGTTTTACAATATTGGGTAAATTATTTATGCTGTTTGACATTTTGGGTTTGATTATAAAATAAATTTGCTTCCTGTTGCATCTTCTAGTGATACTTGTTTACTCGTGAAAATGAACGTCTCTATCAAGAATATGTTATCTATACTAATAAACGGCAAAGCCCTCACTCACTCACTCACTCACTCACTCACTCACTCACTCACTGACTGACTCATCACTAATTCTCCAACTTCCCGTGTAGGTAGAAGGCTGAAATTTGGCAGGGTCATTCCTTACAGCTTCCTTACAAAAGTTGGGCAGGTTTCATTTCGAAATTCTACGCGTAATGGTCATAACTGGAAGTTGATTTTCTCCATTTACAGTAATGGAGTTGAGCTGGAGGGGCGGAGTTTCGTATGACATAATCACGCCTCTCACGTAATCACGCATTACGTAGAAAGCCAGGAAGAGCTACAAAACGCGCTTTAGAAAACATGCCTTATATAATTAAGAAGGCAGCGAAACAATTAGAAGCGAGCGACTGACATATAAAACCATATTCAGCGGCTCACGTGAACTGACGCAGTGCGCAGACAAAAAGTAACAGTTCCAAAGAGTGCTGAACAAAAACCTAATTACACTGCTACGCTCGAATAGATAAACCACACTCAGTGGCGCGATGGTAAAGCATTCGCCTGTAGCGCCCACGTCCGAGGTTCGATTCCTGAGAGGGGATGCACTAAGTATGTACGCGCGCTTCTCGATTTATTTTAACCTCGCATCCCCTTAGTTTGAGACGTATGAAAACGCATGCGGTTAACGCAGAAAGACAGATCACCTATTCACCTATTGAAGCTTCATGAATAATGGATACTTTATTCGCGATCAATGATTGTTTTGGTAAAGCCATACTCAGTGTATTCATTAGATGAACGGTAAAAAAGTAAGAGCGAGGGGACGGTAACTTACTGAAGCACACAAGCAAAACCACAATAGCACGCGGGCTTGATGTACTGACTTGCGCGATCACATTCCAAAAAATATTTCTTTTCAAGTTCAATTTAGTCCATATGAGTCAAACTCAAAGCCCACGGGCCACATCCGGCCCGGCGTGTAATTATATCCGGCCCGCGAGATCATTTTATATACTGTATTATTGTTATTAATGGCCCGGGTATATGAAGCGCTGGTAACACAATAAACTACAGATCCCATAATGCAGCGCTTCACCTGCCTTGCCAAACACTTAACCGCATTGCTGCAAGTTATTGCGAAGCTAGCCCACACGATGCCGAAGAGAAACGTTGATTCTGAAAATACAGCCTTTAAAAACCGATGGGAGGCTGAGTATATGTTTACTGACATTGCCGGTAAACCTGTGTGTCTCATTTGTGGAGCTAATGTGGCTGTAATTACAGAATTTAATCTTTACAACGACTGACAAACACAGAATGTAACTTGAACACAACACATCGTACAAATACGACCCTGATTGAAACAAATAATGATAATCGAATCCTTGATCACAGCAACACTCACAAAGCAATTACTGTATATTGACAATCATGTTACGTTATTTTTAAAATGTTCCCTTTTCTTTTCCATAGCTGCTTTAACATACTACGTCTCCACTGCGAATATATATATATATATATCCCGATCTACATACTCTCAAATAAATAAGCCACACACCGTGGCGTAATTGTAGAGGCTTCGCCTCTATCGCCTACATCCGAGGTTTGATTCCCGAGAGGGGATGTACTGAGTATGTACGCGTGCTTCTCGGTTCATTTTAACCTCGCATCTCCTTGGTTTGAGACGTATGAAAAAATATGCAGTTAACGCAGAATCAGGTTACGTTATTTTTAAAATCTTTCCTATTCTTAGCACAAGCACAGCTGAGAAGCTTCGATGCATGTACTCCATAACAAAAAATAACGCATTTAATCACATTTTCAATTCCAAGCAAAGGGGAACTTTTGTCAATGCATGATTTCCTGGTACATCGATTACACTGATGCACACATCACAGCTACAAAAACACTCGGAATGAAGCGCGTTCCTGATCGGAGGAAAATTTAATTTCAAAAAACTACCCGAGCGAAGCCTTGATAAAAGCATGGTTTTGTGCACAGTGAAAACCAAGCAAAATTAGAAAAAGCGGACTTTGTGGCTCTTACTGGGGATCATTGGACTTCCGTGACCGTTAGTAATTCTAATTACATCTAAT
>JANRMT010043397.1:0-12257 GCA_026402145.1 Polypterus bichir lapradei
TTTTTTTTTTTATTAAACGTCGTTATTTTGTATTAATTCAAATTTCAATTTTAATTAAAAACCTTAAGGGAAGCAGGTTACAGTACTAATTCAGTTGTTATCGCACTGAGAAGGGATGTTGAAAGGTAGGCTCACCTGTACAGATCCGATGCTGCAAACACAGCTGCATCATGGGCACTTCCAGGAGTGCCAACGCAAATGTCTCGTATCATGCACATGTCATCAACAAGGGCCTGGAGAACAATAGATGGCCACCCTTTGCGATTAATGTAATCGCGGTAGCCTTCCGTCGGGGGAAGAATAGGCACATGCGTGCCATCCAGCGCACCGTAAATCTGTGGCACAAGATGCACCAAGGAATTGCGGTATGCAATTTCATTGGCCTCCGCTACAGTCGGAAGTCTGATATAACGCCGAATTAATTTTTCTTTAATAGCGGAGCACACAGCATATACACATCGATGGACGGTAGTTTTACTAACCCTGAAAGTTTATCCAACTACTCTATACTCGGCGCGGGTTGCCAGCTTGTAAAGGGCGATGGCAATCCGCTTTTGGGTTGGAACCGGTGGTCGGTGGCAACCTGTGATGGGCGCAACATCAGGACTGATGAATCCACACAACATCTCAAACGTCGGCCGTGTCATTCTAAAATGTTGCAGCCAGAGATTTTCTGTAAAGTGTCTCTCCAACACCTTCTCCCAGAAGGTCTTATTCCGTCGTCTCTCCCATACCCGTGGGTTTCGTCGCACTGGGGTACTTTCTTCGAGCTCTAGGGCTATCAGACAAGCAACTGCTTCATTCTGCTGTCGTCTTCGGATATTATGTACAATTCCAATTATTTGAGAAACTGAAATAACAGTAAGCTGGCAAATTTCAAAAAACTGTCTAAATAATCTCTCCATTTCTTTGTTTCTTTGTTTAGTAGAGGGGGTGTAACGTGGAAAACAAAAAGTAGATAATTTGCGACATACACAAAGTTATGTATGGAAACGGCTCAAGGGCAGATTTTTTTCGCGATACAACAAAACTTATGCGACAGTTCGTTTTGGGGGGGATGACATCATCACGCACACCAGTTTATCGATAAAAAGCCAGTTGGATGGAAACAGGCTGAAGACAGCAAATTTCGCACATTTTTTTTACGTATATTCTGTTTGTCGATAACAAAACGTCGCAAAAAACTGGATGGAAACTTGGCTAGTGTTGGTGAAATGGAATTGTTCTATCTGTCATCTATTAGTTCAATAACTGTCAACTTCTATGCTTTCATGAGTCGAGAATGTATTCTATATGTGCATGACTGGATTCCATAACTCTTTGCTGGTTTGAAATTATGAACACTACTTCTTTGTTTTTTCTGGTTTAGTGTGTTTTGGCATCAAAACCTACAATTATAAATGCCTTATTATAAATTCAACTTAAATAAATGCCTACCAATCAAGAAACAGCAAAGTTTGCTAACACTTTCCTTAGTTTTTTTTTTCTACAATGTTCTAATTAACTCGACTTCCTCTAAAAAAATCTAGTGCCTACCTTGTCCTTGTGTGAAATCCCAATTCTCGCTTTGTTGATGATATATAGTGTAACATCACAAAAAAATAGGTAGTGGTGAGCAAAGCAGCCGAGTTTCTTTTTGTATACAGTGTTGAAAAAATGATACTAACCTTTGTTTTGCATGAGATTTCACAACCACATAACTCACTAAAAAGGTTTTAAAAGAGTTTTAAAAGTTTTTGGGGAGGTTGAAAGTAAGGAACATTGCTCCTTAAAGGTTTGGCAATACTGTGCACCTCGTTTTGACCTGCATATTTCTCAGAAGGGCTTATGAAAATAAATAGGGAAGAAATCACTTTTGGAAATTCAATTTAAACACAATCCAGGGTGAGACAAAATTACATATTCTTAAACAAAAGCTGTAATCCAGTGAGTCAATAAAACTGTTATCCAAATTAGTTGAGAAGAAAGTGCTGAGAACCCACTTTGTCCAGTACAAGACTTTGAGCATGCTAATGACAGTGTCTTCTCATCCACCCCAACACTTTGCTGCTGTCTGATGGGAATTGTAGTCCTCACATTTGGACTGTTTTTTTGGGTTGCCACCAAACATTACAACCCCTCTTTTAATTTGGACCAACAGCAGCACACATGCAAAATTTCATGAAAATCGTTTCAGTTGGTTTTGTGTGATTGGCAAACAAACAGATTATGATTTTCTCTATATTTATAATGTACTTCATATAAAGCACAATGCATTTTGAGAAGTGTTATAATTACTTTAGTATTTGAATGTAATGTAAAAATTTATATTAAAGGATAGGGAAAATGTAAAAAATAAACAAGGTAGAAAATAAACATCAGTTTTAAAATACATTAGATATCTAGAGGCTGTTTACCATGAATTTATTTAAATATTACAGTCAAAGCATCTTCTTCAGGAACCACAAGAGAAAATGAACTAGTTTTAAGTAGATTATAATGATGCAGTGGTCCTTACGTGTCCCAGAGGGCTAGGGAAGTGTCTGCCAACTATGCTTAACCAATTATTGTGGCCTAAAATGTAACCTGAGTTGTGAGGCTGCAGTGCAAATCTCTGCGCCAGTGTGCTCAAAGCGGCAAAATACACAGATAAAATAATATCCACAAACAAAACACAACAGATGGCCACAAATTAGCAATAAGTAAAAATATATATAATTTGTGGTCACACTTCGGCCAGCACACACAATTATCCATGTAACATGGGGGCGTTTACACAGCTGTCACATTGGTATCTTGTATCTGATCTCTCTGTGCAGATGATTTACACTTTGTTCTTCCATCAAGAAGATAGAAATACCTTGTAAATAGTAATTAATCCTTCATTATTATTATTATTATTATTTTACAGGATCTTGTGCGTTTTCTCACTCTAGAAGGAAGAGGGGTAGGATTCTGAAAGGTTTGTTTTGACTGCCTCTGCGCTATGTAGCTAATTGCATATGCACTCAGCCCACAGATTCCCTTACATGGATCCTGCACACAACCAGTGAGAGGGCAGCAGCTCAGGGTGCCGGGATTCAGAGATCGGTTTGGACTACTGCGCTACTTCTCTGTTTAAGCTTTTAAATGCCAGCAGAGCCTGCAGTGCAAGGGATGTTATATACTCAGGGAGCTGTTCCTGTCACTACTTGATCTGTGCTACATAGCAAGGAACATAATATACTTCATCCAGCAGTGAACACACAACATACATTGCATCTATGCAGAACTACACACTATTTTCATAATATTCTCATTATGGTCAGCTAATCTACTCCTCAAATGAAAATACTGCAGGTTTTATTTTATTTTTTTATTGCATGTGGGGTTCAAATCCACCTGAAGTATTGATGGGATAGTGACATCATGCATGTGTGAAGTACTGCAGATCGAGCATCAATGTAAAATGTGAGGTGTAATACACTTATAGCACACTTGAAAGTTCTGAACATGGCTGCTACAGATGTCGTGCTGCCCTTACAAAACATCGTGGTGTGCCGGGAACAAACTGTTTGTCTAAGCCAGCCAGGAAAATATTTTTAGAACTAGGTCAAACACAACATATGTGCTGCAAAAAACATTTTGGTGAATTTCACCAATCAACAGTAATTGTGTCCTTCAACAGGTGCTTAATACAGATTGTCAGATGACCTTTTTTTAAATAAATGCACCATGTAATGGATATAGACATAAACAGTGTAATAGGCTGATCCACAGAGAGCAAGATAAGGTCAATACGCATTTGTGCAAAAACAGTGCCTGCATAAAGATTATTCTAAGTTGCTATCTATTCCTTGAAGACAAACTTTCATTAATATAAAACATCATACATTCCTGTTACTAAGAAGTAAGACAGTTTTCTGTAGTGAGATCAACTGTGTAGAGAAAAATCACATACGATAATCATTCATTTGATTTTCTTTGTGAGTGATGTTTCAGAGTTAGACATTTAACTTTAATGTATAATAATGACTGTAACTGCTTACTCAAATGCACAAATGTTATCAGAAATCTACTTCCAAGCCTACAGAAGTATGTGCAGGTTAACCATATTATAAGTAAAACATTAAAACTATTCAACAACAACAACATTTATTTATATAGCACATTTTCATACAAACAGTAGCTCAAAGTGCTTCATATTCAATTCACTTAGTTGCCATTTGCGGATTTATTGAATGTGTAAAAACACATACAACAATATGACTGTAGGGAAACAGGGCAGGTATAGCAAGAGCAGAAATAAATGTTTATATGTTTACATGGATCTGGGTATCATCTGCATTAACACTGATAATTTAGACTGTACCTTTGGTACAGCAGCTAAATGCTGTCAGTCAGCAGAAAAAGACTGAAATGTTAAACATTAAAAACCTGTAATGAAAGCAGCAGTGAGGCTGAAAGAAAAAGGGGCTCTAAGCCATTAAAAATTGGACTTAAGTGAATCATGCTGATCTTTAAAATGCACAATATATTTAATGAAGTTAGATATATATTACAGTTGAGGGACTTGCCTTTAATTTCAAATAATGTCTTTAAATAGGTCAGTCTGATGCATGCATTTTTTAAAATGGATGGTCCAGTTTTAACTCTGCTCCTGGAAGACTGCTTGTCACTGCAGGCTTTGTAGAAAACAGCTTTTTAAAAATAAGTTAATTCTTGCTGATAATGAAATGTTTTTTTTTTTCCTTTTTTCATTTTGCTGCCTCAGATATATCTGTCTGAATTTTTGACTTTCCTGACAAAATGTTAGACACTGTGATACTCCACACAGATAATGTCTAGGATAGGATTCAAACCCAGTCTCCTGCATTAGTAATACAGTTACAATGAAAATGGGGCCAAGTTAGCCACTGCTTTGTTAATGTCCTTGTAATGTGCAGGTAATTTTTAAATGTGTACGAAGAAATAAGTAAGTAAGGAGCTAGAATCTTGAATAAATGACTTAAAATAAATATGAAAAGCCTACACATTCATGTACCCTGTAAAGTATGTCTGCAAAAATAGTCTTAAAATTCATATATTTGTTAAACCAGTATGATTAGTAAACTCTGAGACCCAAAGAGCTGAGGCTTTATTTCATTCCACTTTCTATCCAATCGTCCTGATCAAGACCAATGAAGCATCTAGTAGGATACTAGCCACTCCCCAAACTTGTTCACATCGCACCTGTCATTTTTTCTCTACTCTGCATAGCTGTGAAGCGTGGTTGACAATGAGAAAATAAAAATGAGGCTACTGATAAAATGTGCAAATGTTGAAGATCAAATGTAATACTGTATATTGTCATATGTTTATTTTACACACATTTAAACCATTGAGATTAAGGATATAAGAAATGTTCAAACTCTTAAATTTAGTCACTGGTGTAGACTCTTTTGACATCAATACCTTCAATCAAATACTTGCTGTAATTACTCAAATAGATCTACAGAATAAAATGAGATTATTATTTGCATGTCAAATCAAGTGGGCTTTATTGTCATGCCATCTATACTCATACCTTTATACAATATAGTGGTACACAAGTATGTTTCCCAGGTCCATAGTGTAATATTTAGATAATAAATATAAACAATATAAAGATATAGAGTGTTGGTAATTTTACATAAGGGAATGTAGAACAGGGAACAACATCTGTAAAATCGACATCATATTGAAAAAAAGCAAACCGTGAGGACTGAAGATGTACAATGGACAAAGAATGCAAAGGAATGTGAATCAGAACATTATTTAGATAAGAGTCTATGATAAGGGTGCACACGTAGGGAGAGGGTGTAACATTGTGTTCAGGAGCCTGATTATCGGATGGAAGAAGCAGTTGTTAGGTTTGGCAGTGTTGGTCTAAAGATTGCAGTACCTTCTACTGAATGGAAGCAGGGAAATGAGATTGAGGTAGGGATCTTTAGCAATGTTGGAGACCTTATGGATGCAGTGCATTGTGAATTCATTGTGAATGGGAGGAAGATAAGCACTCTGTTGTTTGGACTTGTGATCAGACACATTACAGTTCCCATACCAAACAGAGATGCAACTGGTTAGGATGCTTTCAATATTGCCCCCTGTAGAATGTGGTGAAGATATGGAGTGGAAGGCTTACCCACTTAGAACCAGCATAGAAAGTGAAGTTGCAACTGTGCTTTCTTGATCAAGTCTACCAGATACACAAGAAAGAATTTGGTGCTTTCCACTTTCTCTACTACAGAACTCTTAATTTAAAGTGGAGTGTGGGCTGGGTGGGTCTTCCTGAAGTCTCTGATCATCTCTTCAGTTTTGTCAACATTGAGAGATTTTTTGTTGCACTTGCACCAGTCTATCATCTGCTCCCTTTAGTAGTATATTACCAACAACAGACAAGAAATGCAACATTGTACATTAAATAAAACATCAGAAAGAAGATATAAGAAATACATACCAAGTGCACACAAGTAGATGTCCTTATGATTGGCTGTTGAATATTATTATAATCATAACCTGAGGGTAAATATAGTCCCTGAATCTAGTAATGTGAGTTCTAATGGTTTTATACCGTCACTCTTTTAAAGTAAAATTTTCTCAAGTTATTAGGTTATTTGAACAGACACCTTGTTCAAACTTGTTTTAGTAAATCTCAAGTGACCCCCTTCCCTTGTTTATGCCAGCTGGTTTAAACTTAAAGGTAAGTCACAGACACAGTAGTCTTTTCTCTTTTCAGAGCAACTATTACAAATTATAAAGGACGTTTCTATAAGCATAAGCTATTTGTCATTAGATGCAGTAATTTACTAGTTCAAATACAGTCAAAAAGAAAGTATGACATTATTACAGTTTCTGGTATACACTGAGAAGTTATTTGGCTTGAATGTAAAGTTTCTCAATCTTGCATCTCACTTTCTTAATACAAATGTAGACCTTCTTAGAAGCCTTTCTGTTTGCTGATATTTAACTTTATTATGAAAGTTTATTTTGTATTTCGGCAATAAAGTACTGACATACAAAGAGGCCAGCTGTGAACTTCACTGTAAGTTAGAAGATGACAGATATGCAGTTTCAGGCTGGGAGGGGAGGAAGGGTGTGCCTCAGCAGATGAGACAATAATCAAAGGGTGTGAAAAGTAGGGAACTTTATAAATAGTTTTTCCTCTGGCAAAAGTGAGGCAATCCACACCGCTTTCCAGGAAAGATATAATTGATGTTTTTAGTGAGCAAAATGTTATGTTCCAGAGATCAAAAGATGTTAGAATTTTATTGTATTTATTTACTTTTTAATTTTGTTTTCAGTTATGTGAAAAAAAAAAATCAAGTAACATATTTTACTTGATATTAAATAATCCATTGAATACTTTTCATGTTACTAACATTTGCTAGAGCTTATTTTAATCTTTTACTTTTCTGATTTAATTTGTTGAGCATGAAATATAGGTTGCAGTCTTTTTTCAGTTTGGTCAGTAAATTACATAATTATAAAGCAAGAGACTAAGATAGTGACCTATATAATTTTTCAGGCAGGGACCTGATGCTATTCTTTCTTAACTTTGTACTAATATGTAATTCCCCTTTGCATGTGATATGTTTATAGTTACTCAGGTTGATATTTTATATGGCAAAACACATTTTTGGTCTTGTAACTGTAAAAACATTGTGCTCCTAGAGCCAAGTCTCATTTCTACTGTTTTAATTTGCCACAGTTGTGCCACGTGTTTCCTATTCTTTGAATGAGCTTTTCCTGCCTGTATTCTGGATGCTACATGTACAGAAAAATTCTGCATACTTGTATGTAATACAGTTGGTAAGTTTGTTTTTAGCACTGATGACAAGTCCAGGGTGCAAGCAGAGTATATAGCACACCTAACTCTAGGATACAAAATATGTTGAGCATAGCACACTGTGTAAAGTTTGCCTGTTCTTTCACTGTACTCTGCACTGGGAGCAAGTACCTCTATCAGCAACCTACTGTATGACAAAAGGTAGGAACCACCCCTGGACAAAGTGCTACTCAAATGAAGAGCCTTGCATATAGGGCCAAACCAGATTTGTTATTTAACTTTATTTATGCATTTAACTTGCATGTCTTTGTAATGTCTGGAGGTTAAAAAAGAATATCTAGAGAAAAACTCACACAGGTACTTGATATATATATTAGTGCTGGGAAAGTGAATGCGTTAAAATGTTACAGATAATTTTAAAGTCATATTGTGTATGGTCGGGCTGTGAAATAACAGTCTCAAAAATAAAGGATTTTTGGGATGCACTTTTTATCCATCGTCAGATGAAACAAAGAGAATGAAAAAAATAAAAAGAAAATGTGTGGCTTTGCACTAATGCCCAAACCAGGGTTTCTCATCAACTGAGAGGCGAAATTTCAAATTAAATGGTGCCCTGTCCTGCGGCTTGCTCTAGTCTCAAAGGACATCTTCTCTTGGGGCGCCCAGCTTTTACGGCAGTCAGACTGGAAGAGGCTTGGCTAGGTGCCCTTATTTGGTGGCTTCTTGGTGTTGTGAGGGAAGAAGATAAAGAAAACAACATTAGTTGTCGCCTGCCCTCTCATCTCGGTGGGTTATTGCATACCTGATCTAAACCGGCGGAGGAGTTCTCTGACACAAATGCGTGACATGCGTCATTATTTCTTTCACTTCATTAACTCTTACACTTTAATAGAGGCCTATAGTATTCCTTCCCAGATCTAAACAACACAACAGTTTCGCTTGTGACAAACCTAGAATTCACCCTAAAAAACTAAACATTCAGTTAGTGTCTCATGGTGAAGCTGATGGTGGGGAAAGGTGAAGGAATGGTGCTACTTGGTTCATCCAGCAGCTCAGAGGATATTGTAATTTGCAATATTTGTGCAGCCAAAATCAAATATCACAGGAGCTCTACTTTATAATCCAATCACTTGAAAACAAAATGTGCCAGTGCAAAAATAGATCCTATCATGGGCACTGCATGAAAAGCTGCATTTCACAAATAGGTGTCAAATCAACCCATGTTTAATGTTAAGATGATTGTGCTAAAAAAATACAATGGTAAAATCGGTTGCTTGTGATTGTAAACCTTCGATCATTGTTGAGGATGAAGGCTTTCTCAACATAATTAGACTGGCAAGCTCTGACATTATATATACATTGCAATCACATCTGACAATTGCTTTGTGGATTGAGGATTTACATAAACATCAAAAATCAATAAACATGGACCAACTTAGTAGTGCAAAGGCAGTGGCATTGACGGGTGACTACTAGATATCATTTAACAACCACAACTATAATGGTATAACTGCTAACTACATAGACAGTTTGTGGACATTTAATTCATTTGCACTAGGAGTGACACATAGGAGAAACATTTTGCAGAGGAATGTGATAAACATTTTTTTGATGTTGCATTGCAGTGGAAATTATATGGAAAAGTGTCCATACTAGACATGGACAATGCATACAACATGATGGTTGCAGCTAGACTCGTGCCCTGCAAACACATGCCATGCATTGCGTGCAATGTACAGTGGTCATAATTGCTCTTCAGGACTATGGAGTTGATAGTGTGCTGGCAAAATGTAGAAAGTTAGCTGGACACTTCAAGCATAATCCAGCTAAAACTGGCAGCAGTGTGAAATGAGAAGGAAAGAAGAGCTCCTAATTCAGAATGTGCCCACAGGTTCGAATTCTACTGTTAAGAAATAATAACGCAATGAAAGCAACCATAACCCATCAAAGATATCCTCTAGCAATGCTGATTGATGGTGAATTTGTCAGTTTTTAAAGAAATCTATTGAGAATTTTTATCAATTAACATTTTAGGAGTTTAGTTCTATTTTATAAAATGAATGCCACTACATTTCAGTTGCATCTTGATAATGTAATTATTTTTCTGTTTTTATTAGTACAGTACATGCTACAATGCAAAGGTTTGGAATCACAGAAAATTGTTTTTAAAAGAATTTATACTTCATATGTATCTATCTACCACTGAATTGACTTAAAGATTCAGGCAAGACATTACCAAGGTTGCTGGCTGTCACATCTTAAGATAACTGATTTATAATTTTTTATGCACTTATGATTGCAAAGCCCCATTTTCAGCCTCCTTTACTCTAGTATAATACATATGGACATTGAGCAAATGAAAGGATGAGTGCTTGATACCTTCTGTCAAGTATGGTAAAGGAAATGTTATAATGTGAGGCTGCTTTGATGATGGCAAGATGTGAGTCTTATAAAGAGTGCAAAGAATAATGAACCAGAAAGGTTACCACTCCATTTTAAAAATTTCATGCCATCTCATACATTGCAGTGGGAAAAGTGTCCATAGTAGGCACAGACAATACATGCAACATGATGGCTGCAGCCAGACTCATGACATGCATAATTGCTCTTCAGGATTTTGGAGTTGATAGTGTGCTGGAAAAATGTATATAGTTAGTTGGACACTTGCATAGTCAAGCTAATGCTGTCAAACTAAGAAGACAGCAAAGTGAAATACAACAAAAAGAAGAGCCCCTCATAGAACAGTTTTATGAAATAAAAAAAATGTTAGGACATTGTCAATGTATTGAATGTCATTTCTGATCAACTTAATACCACCTTGGTATCAGTACTTTTAAAAGCTAAGAAATTTCTCAAAACTTCTGGACTTTTAAATCCTAGTTGATGTGTGCATATCATATGAGTTACAGTGGCTTGCAAAAGTATTCGGCCCCCTTGAACTTTTCCACATTTTGTCACATTACAGCCACAAACATGAATCAATTTCATTGGAATTCCACGTGAAAGACCAATACAAAGTGGTGTACACGTGAGAAGTGAAACGAAAATCATACATGATTCCAAACATTTTTTACAAATAAATAACTGAAAAGTGGGGTGTGCGTAATTATTCAGCCCCCGAGTCAATACTTTGTAGAACCACCTTTTGCTGCAATTACAGCTGCAATTACAGCTGTCTTTTAGGGTATGTCTCTACCAGCTTTGCACATCTAGAGACTGAAATCCTTGCCCATTCTTCTTTGCAAAACAGCTCCAGCTCAGTCAGATTAGATGGACAGCGTTTGTGAACAGCAGTTTTCAGATCTTGCCACAGATTCTCGATTGGATTTAGATCTGGACTTTGACTGGGCCATTCTAACACATGGATATGTTTTGTTTTAAACCATTCCATTGTTGCCCTGGCTTTATGTTTAGGGTCGTTATCCTGCTGGAAGGTGAACCTCCGCCCCAGTCTCAAGTCTTTTGCAGACTCCAAGAGGTTTTCTACCAAGATTGCCCTGTATTTGGCTCCATCCATCTTCCCATCAACTCTGACCAGCTTCCCTGTCCCTGCTGAAGAGAAGCACCCCCAGAGCATGATGCTGCTACCACCATATTTGACAGTGGGGATGGTGTGTTCAGAGTGATGTGCAGTGTTAGTTTTCTGCCACACATAGCGTTTTGCATTTTGGCCAAAAAGTTCCATTTTGGTCTCATCTGACCAGAGCACCTTCTTCCACATGTTTGCTGTGTCCCCCACATGGCTTGTGGCAAACTGCAAACGGGACTTCTTATGGTTTTCTGTTAACAATGTCTTTCTTCTTGCCACTCTTCCATAAAGGCCAACTTTGTGCAGTGCACGACTAATAGTTGTCCTATGGACAGATTCCCCCACCTGAGCTGTAGATCTCTGCAGCTCGTCCAGAGTCACCATGGGCCTCTTGGCTGCATTTCTGATCAGCGCTCTTCTTGTTCGGCCTGTGAGTTTAGGTGGACGGCCTTGTCTTGGTAGGTTTACAGTTGTGTCATACTCCTTCCATTTCTGAATGATCGCTTGAACAGTGCTCCGTGGGATGTTCAAGGCTTTGGAAATCTTTTTGTAGCCTAAGCCTGCTTTAAATTTCTCAATAACTTTATCCCTGACCTGTCTGGTGTGTTCTTTGGACTTCATGGTGTTGTTGCTCCCAATATTCTCTTAGACAACCTCTGAGGCCGTCACAGAGCAGCTGTATTTGTACTGACATTAGATTGCACACAGGTGCACTCTATTTAGTCATTAGCACTCATCAGGCAATGTCTATGGGCAACTGACTGCACTCAGACCAAAGGGGGCTGAATAATTACGCACACCCCACTTTGCAGCTATTTATTTGTAAAAAATGTTTGGAATCATGTATGATTTTCGTTCCACTTCTCACGTGTACACCACTTTGTATTGGTCTTTCACGTGGAATTCCAATAAAATTGATTCATGTTTGTGGCTGTAATGTGACAAAATGTGGAAAAGTTCAAC
>JANRMT010043402.1:0-10932 GCA_026402145.1 Polypterus bichir lapradei
AACCTGCAGCCACTGCGGCTCTCCAGGACCGTGATTGAGGACCCCTGCCTTATATAGATTTTTGCCAATATAACTGAAGCACCCTCATTTTTAAGAAATACAATAATACAATTTATACAGTAATACAATTTATTGATAAACATAAGGATTATAGAAATATGATAACTGCATATATTTCTAACAGGATTGTGAGAAATTAATTCATGCATTTATCTCTAGTAGGATTGACTACTGCAATGCGGTGTTCACTGGCTGTTCAAACTGTTCTTTATACAGCCTCCAGTTAATCCAAAATGCGGCTGCAAGAATTATTACAAGAACAAGAAAATATGAACACATAACTCCAGTTCTTAAATCCTTACACTGGCTCCCGGTTAAGTTTAGGGCAGATTTCAAAATCCTCCTTTTAACATATAAAGCATTAAATGGCCAAGGTCCGTCTTACTTGTCTGAACTTATCATGACTTACAAACCTGAGCGCACATTAAGATCTCAAGATGCCGGTCTGCTTATGATTCCAAGGATTAATAAAATAACAGTGGGAGGTCGATCCTTTAGTTACAGGGCCCCTAAATTGTGGAATGGTCTTCCTGCTTCTATAAGAGATGCCCCCTCGGTCTCAGCCTTTAAATCTCGGCTGAAGACTCACTACTTCAGTTTAGCATATTCTGACTAGAGCTGCTGATTAACTGTACATACTGCATCTCTGTTGTTAGTCATTAACACTAAAACATAAGTAACATGATTGTTATAATTTGTTACTAACCCTCACCTATTCTGTTTCTGTTCTCGGTACTCCAATGTGGCAATTGGTGCCACGACCCACCTGCCAAGTTGTTGCCTGCCTTTGGTAAAGTCATCCCTGATGGAGGATCACAGGAATCATGGGAAAAAGGGGTCCTTTCATCGGATTGGCTGGCCGAGCAACGTTTCAGCCGTGGAATGGCCAAATGGGGAGGCAGCTTGATGGATGAGGTCTCCAGGACTCTAAAAATATCCAAATCTTATTATGGGATATCATCTACAGTTAAATTCTGCTCCATGCTTCTAAAATTTGTATTATTATGCTGTATGAAGGATTTGTTCTGTTCTGTGTATTGTATTGTATTGACCCCCTTCTTTTCACACCCACTGCATGCCCAACCTACCTGGAAAGGGGTCTCTCTTTGAACTGCCTTTCCCAAGGTTTCTTCCATTTTTCCCTACAAGGTTTTTTTGGGAGTTTTTCCTTGTCTTCTCAGAGAGTCAAGGCTGGGGGGCTGTCAAGAGGCAGGGCCTGTTAAAGCCCATTGCGGCACTTCCTGTGTGATTTTGGGCTATACAAAAATAAACTGTATTGTATTGTATTGAAGGACTGTGTCTCAAAGCCCACCTGACACTACTGCATTTTTGGTTGTACACCACTCTTGTAAATAAACTTGCACCATTCATCCTTCAATTTTTGTCTGTGTCTCATCTCTCCACTGATCCTGTTCGGTTCATGAACTATCAGATGTCCAGAGTGTAGGCTGGGGCCACTTCCCACTACATGGGATATCACAGACCACCCTGTATAAATGTTATACATCTGAATTTTTTCATCAATTCTGTATAGAGAGGCTGCAAAATGGAATAACAATAAAGAATATTTTGTGGTTGGTGAGACATCATTTTCGTCCCCGATTCTAGTAATGTTTTCACAAAAAGAGATTTTCCACAGTTGCTCTGCCCACTTAAGATACAGGAAAATGGGGTGTTGTAAACAAATGTCTATTATTATTTTTTTCTCAGAATCAATAGCCAAAAGGTAACGACGCAAAATGTTTAATTAACACACGCTTGTCATACACAACTTTTTGTGTTTTTTTTATTTTTCTAGTTTCTATATACCAGCTGTGTTTTACCCTTACAATACCAAGATCTTCAAGTTTAATATCCTTATGTTGTGAAGATACGTTTATATTTTCTGCATAGTCAAAGACCAGTTCTTTTAAGCCTTCGAAATTCACCTTTTCACAGTTATTAACATTCAATGTTATACCTTTAACTGTTAGACAGGTTTACCCATAACTTTTGGGCCCGCTGCTTACAAATTCTGTGATGTATTCATTCATTGGTAACTTACTTGTTAATTCTCTTAAATCAGGCATGTCAAACTCACTACCATTGGTGGGCCACTTCGACTGCCATACATGTGTCAGCGGGCCGCACTGTAACAAATAGTATTATACTATTATACAAAGTTACTGTAGCTATCTTTCCAATACTGACAACTTTAAAAAATGTAACACTTAAAGTTTAAAGAAAAGCAATTTATTTCCATACAATCTCCGTACAACAGCGTACAATTGGAGTTTTAGCCTCTTAGCTAGGTCCTTATATTATTATATTATATTCATTGCTTATATAGCAGTCTTGCAATGTAAGATTTATTTCTTTTGTCCCGACACTTGGCATCTCTTGTTAGTAACCATTTTGTCAATATCAGGCTTGAAATCTTGTGCAACTGCAACTTTTATGAGGGATGAAAGGTGCTCGGCAGTAAGTCTTGAGTGATGTGGGGTTTTGGTAGCTTTCATTAATGAAAACAATTGCTCACAAAGGTAAGTGCTTCCAAAAATAGACAGTACTCTCGATGCCAACTTATGGACCTGCACATACAAGGGTGGCAGGTAAGCATACAAGCCTGGCACACCAACTTTGTTGTATTTTGCCATCAGAATAGAATCTGACTGCAGTTCAATCAATTCCATTTGGATATTCTCAGGTGCATTCTCAACATTGTAAGAGTATGGTGACGTAAACAGCACAAAGTCCTGTTCGTGTGAACTGAAATCGCGAAAACGCTCACTGAATTCATTGCTCAGTAATACAAGTTGGAAAAGAAATCCTCCAAAAATCAAATTTTACTTTACTAAGTTTACTTTAAAGTTTATATTGTAAAATAAGACAATATGCAAAAAGCCCCCGACCTACACTAATTATACAAACTCAAAAGCACAAAAATCTGTTAATAAACAACTTACCAACTTCTCGTGTCCACTTCAGATCTTCAGCTGTAGTTTGCACTAACTGTTTGTTACAATACTAGCACAAAATTACATAAAACTAGAGCAAAAAAACATGAAAATATGCGAGCTATTACTACTCGTGATGGTCAGTTCTGCACAGTGGCCAGTCTCAGCAGCCCATCCAGTAGTGTAGCCCAGTGGTCCGCAACCTGTTTGACACCAAGGACTGCTTTACTAGAAGCAAATTTTTCCAGGGACCAGTGGGTTGTTGGAGGTTGGAGTTTATGAGGTGATTATGGGCGGGTTCGTAGGGCAGTTTTATACACAATTTACATTATATTTCTATTATTATTAAGTTATAATTTAGTAATAGAATTTATACAGCTTACCATAATGCAGAATCAGTGAGAGCCCTGAGCTTGTTTTCCTGCAACCAGACGATCCCATCTGGGGAGGATGGAAGACAGTGACACGCGAAGTGTGTTGCTTATGTTCACTCTACTCCGTAATCTCATTTTGGTTGCTGTCACTGCAGAAAACGTGCATCACAAAGATAGGATGTTGGAAATGGAAGCAGCTTCAATAGCTTCTTTCGCATTATTTTAATCTTCTCCTGTCTACAAGTTATGCTGACGAGAATGTTTCTCAGCATTTCCTTGCGATAATACATTTTCAGGGTGCGAATGATGTCCAAATCTAATGGCTGAAGCACTGCCGTGCAATTGGGTGGGAGGAATTTAACGTGAACATTATCTAAGTGCGGAAGAATGTTGTGGTCAGCACAGTTATCAATCAGAAGCCAAATTATCCTTTTCTTCTTCTTCATATTGTGAGGTTTCTGAACTCTTTTGGGATCTCGGATTCTCCCAACCGGGAACGACACGCAGAAGTGCGTCCCGAAACGTTATTGCCGCGTGTGAGATTGTTTGTCCGGGTCCCAATGAATTTAAAAACCTCATATATTCTTAAATGAGTGCTGCATTAATATGAATGTTTCTTGAACAAGCATCACTGCAATCACATAAAAACGGCTTTTTCGGCGTCTTCAAATGCAGCAGTTTGCATACATTTGCAACCCGAGATTTTTCTTCTTTTTTGCATATAACAAGTATGCCGTTTCTATAGAAGGGTGACAATGAGTTAAATTCTAATGGATGTTTTTCAAATGTTGACGAGCAATAAGGAAAAGGTATCACTTAAAACCACACAAAACAAAAACAGCAAAAAAACAGTACAAGGAAAGTTAGAAGAAAGAACATTTTTTTACAGTGTTTCTGTTTGGGGATCTCTGTGGAAATGTCCACAACTGAGCTGTGACCGCAGAACTAACTGCTCTGTGGATGATTCATTCAAGCATTTCAAGATCACTTCGTTGTAATGAAAGTATCTGCTGCTGAATGTACTTCGTAGTAATGAGATTTCTGTGGACTCGTGTCATATGGGGAAACTGTCAGAAACATAAAAATACTTTGTTGTAATACTCTCTCACCGCGGTCTCTCTCCTCTTTCTGTGCTGCTGCAAGCCCTGCCCGCCTAGCGTTCTGAAAAGTGTCCTCAGTGAAGGGGGCAGCCTTTTTGCTGTAGCCCTTCACTAAGTGAGTCTCCATTGCTGGCAGTTCTCTCCGCAGCCTAGCACTTCAGTTGCGACTTCGCGGCTGCAACTATACTAGCAGATGACGTTTCCGGAACTGTAAAGCCATGGGAAAACGTGCTTTTGTCAGAAGGCAGAAGTAAGAAAAGTCAATAAGTAACGCCGAAGATGCAGAATGATTCAATCACAAACGATAGTAATCATTTTGTACAAGTTTAGTGCTTACTAGGATCTGTCATGCGGGCTGCACAGATTTCTGTTGCGGGCCGCATGTTTGACATGCCTGTCCTAAATAACACCCGATTTCTGGTTCCCATTTATTTGCTCTGGAAATATAAAGAATTGAATCCGTGTCATAGTATAGTATTCTTTCGTTCAGTTTATTTAAAAGATTAGACCTCTGCAAACATATGCAGTTTTTAATATCTGGAAAAAATTTGGGATTAACTTGCTTAGAGATCTTTATATAGACAACGTCTTTGCATCCTATGAACAATTACATTCCAAATTTAACATTCCAGCTACACATTTCTTTCACTATCTTCAAATTAGGAACTTTATTAAACAGAACCTTCCCGATTTTCCTCATCTTGCACCCTCATCCATGCTGAAAAAAATATTGCTCAATTTCAAGGACTCAGACATCATCTCTGCAATATATAAAATTATTTTACAGTTCTTCCCTTTCAAAGATCCAAGAGAGATCTCTCAATAAATATATCAGAAAAGGGGTGTAAAATAGCAATGCAGAGAATTCACTCGAGCTCCATATGCGCAGAGCATACAATTATTCAACTCAAAATTATATATCGAGCACATCTGTCTCGCCTAAAACTCTTCAAAATGTTTCCAGGGCAAGATCCAACCTGTGAACGCTGCAATCAAGTCCCAGCCTCACTGGGTCACATGTTTTGGGCCTGCACCAAATTAACATCATTCTGGACCAAAATTTTTAATTACCTTTCAGACAACCTTGGTCTCACAATTCCTCCTAACCCATTAATAGCTGTGTTTGGGGTTCTTCCAGATGGGTTTAAAGTGGAGAAGGACAAACAAACTGTGATTGCATTCACTACACTTTTGGCAGGCAGACTTAGTTTGCTAAACTCGAAGAATCCTAACTCTCCTCTATTAAGTCAGTGGGAAACCGATGTTTTATACTATTTGAAATTGGAAAAAAATCAAATACTCAGTTAGAGGATCTGTACAGATTTTTTTCAAAACATGGCAGGATCTAATCAGTAATATTTTAGAAAAAGCTCTTAAAGCACAGAGGAAGCAATTATTTCTGTATTTCTTTTTCTTCTCCATTCATCTCTATTGGCTTATCAAACTCATCAATTTAGGTATGTTTATAAGCCTTAAGTTTTACTCCGTTGGCCATGCTGTCTCTCTCAGGGGTGGGGGTCGATTTGTTCTCAGTCCTACTTTTTGTATAAATTGATTGATTTGTATGGAATGATTGCAATGAAAATAATAAAATTAAAAAAAAAAAGATTATACAACTTTAATCTTGCATAAGCTGTAGTAAAACATGCAATAAATATATTTACATTGGACGGTATCGTATGTCCAAGTCACACACACACCCTGCATTTTTAAGTAGTGAACTTTTTCCATAGTTCTTCAAATAAGCAAACCAAATGTTGTGTTTGTAACACTATTCCATCATTTTTCACTGTAACAGATATTACAACCATGGTAAAGGCATCCATTAAATTCAAAAGCCATCTTTTTGCCATTAATTTCTGCATACCAGTCAAGATAATATTTTCCAATATGCATTTCACCTCCGGGTTTTAGGGCATGCCGAATGTCTATGTTTTCTTTGGACTCTAAATACATGAGCCATTGAATGGATGGGGTCGTGTATCTCTTTTGTTGCCGATGATAATGGAAACGCTATGGTTTGCTCACACAAACATTTAGGCTTAAACATAGCCATACAAACGCTTGCTAAAGTAACATGTTGAAAAGGATCAATAGACAATGTTTTGTATCTGACCTGAAATTGCTCGTTTAAATACATGTGTGTCATTTTGGTTATTTCTATAACCTCTTCCCTGAACAAGATACAAGCCGACCTTAAAATCTTTTCATCTAAGCGACAGTACATTTTTAATTCCTTTTGAAAATCAAATACGTCATTCTTGTGTTTAGAATACCATAAAAGGAATTCTGTCTTATCCTTTGGCATCATACTTTCCACACCATAAAATTCTACAGCAGGTCTAGGCCCCACATAATTTTGATTTTCAGGAGTGTTAAAAAAATTAGGAAAGTACCTGTATTATCATAGTATTTCCCTCTACTTACCCTTTACCTGTTTTCTCAAGGGTAAATGTTCTCGTCAAGTTCGTTATCGGGTTGGTCTACTGTTGCACTTTAAGATGAACACACACACACATAGATAAACACACACACAGACCCTAACCACAACAGTGCCCTATGAATGACACACACATGCTGATTAACCCTTAGCACTTTAAATCACACAACAGCCTGTCACTCAGCACTTCAAGAGACTTACTATCGGCACAAACAACATACGATGTTTTAGTGATATCTCAGACCTAAATATTACTTTTGGCCTACAAGAATACATTTAAACATACAAAGACTCAGCACTCTTGACTATAGGCCATTTATCAGCCAAGAATACCTTCTTTATCGTACTGTCCCTAACTATTGAGTGGCGCCCTCACTCTCAGCCTTATAAACCTCGCAGCACAGATATAATGGCAAAAATCCAGCTACACTCGGTGCTCAAAGAAATCTAACTTATTAATTCAATCACTCCAAACATTAAGACAAAGCATAGAAAGTTAAAAGCAGCATGGTATTTATTACAAGAATAATAATAATACCACTGGAACAAAGAATACTAGAAAATAGGTACTGATAGGAAAGTCTGAATATATATATTCTTTAGAAAAAGCTTACGAAAAAAGGTAGAGATGACAAGGATGAATGTCCCAGGGAGGCGTTTGATTTAGCAATCGATGTTCATGATGCCTTTCTGACGACCAGTGCCGTCTTCGTCCGTTCCTCTTCTTCTTCTTCTTCTCCTTCTTCTTTGCCTTCTTCTGTCTGACGTTGCTTTCAAAACAAGGCATATTTATTATGAAATGTTATGCTTTGGTTTCACAACACATGCACCTGATTGACTGGCTGTCAAAATGATTGATGAATTAATTCACTGTCCGTTTTCCCAAACAACAAAACATTTAATGTTCTCTGAGGTGTCAGTAGATCTTCCTTTCCCAGGCTGTAAACCAAATTGTTGTTCCAGATGTCCATCCATAAAGTAATCAATAGCCTGAGGTATCAGCTCAGCATCCTTTCCCAGGCTGTAATACCAAATTCACACTAAGCTGTGAACAACTGTTATAAAAGTGAGGTGTAAGGGAAGAAAAGCTGCTTTGATTTGTCTTAGTTCATCTGTTGTCTTGTCTTGAACAAAATATAATGGAAACCAAAATGTACTGATTTCATACACCATAACAGTACCCTTTCACCCCTTTAAAACTCAAAGCCTCGGGTAATTTACACAATTTTGATGCTAAAATGTTCAAAGAGTCAATGAATCTGATGTTTAAACCTTTCACAATTAGCGACATGATTTTTCCACTGTGCGTTAGCAAATTGACTTTCATTTTTTCTTTTATTAATTGACTGATTACCAAATAACTGGCATTGGATTTTGCATTGTGTGCAATAAATGTGTCATTTTTAAACTTTCTATTGGTAAATGTTGATATAAATCTTTCAACATAATCGTTTCTGGCAAACTCCCAGCTCCTGTTATCATCCATGTGTAAATGTAATTCAGTTTGTGTATGCCCGAGTCTTGCCAGCATTCAAAATCATAAAATACATATTTTCTCAACACGGTGCTCTTTAGTAATGGTTGCATATAACATAGGTGATTGTCGCGGCTTCTGATTGTTTCTTTGCAATACGGACATATCTTTGGTTTGCAACTTGACTAGGGGGTGTGAAACATTGGCAGTAAGCACAGTATTCTTTTTTCTCACAGGATTGTTTGTTTTTGTGTTTCTCAAGGCATTCATTTGATTGACAGATGATTTTGCATATGGGACATCTAATCATCACACCTTTGGCTTCAAAGCAAGAAGCATCAAGGCAAGCCATGCATGTATTCACACAAGCATGACTATCTTTGTGAGAATAAGCTGCGTGACAGATTATAATAATAATAATAACTAGCCCCTACAAATTTCTTCACGTCTAAAATGCCAAAATAATGCTTGCTGTGTAATTGAAGAAAAATCACTTTAGAGTTTGACAGAGTAGGACCTTTCATGAAGTATTTCCATGTACTTTCAAGCATGTATAGCACCCTTATAGAAACATCTAATAGATCTAATAGCGGATCAGCGAGCGGAAGCAGAGAGCGGATCAGCGAGCGACGTCTCCCACAGGCACGTAGCCCTTCGCAAGCACCCGAGCAAGTTCACCTGAGGTAAAGCCGGCAGCTGACCAGTAGAAATAACCGGCAGTGAAAAATTAAAGTCGATTGCTCAGCGGGTGGCGGAAACTTAAAGCGACGTTGATTCAGCTGAACACGGAAAGCGCCGAAGCACCTATAAAAACGGCAAAGATGACTTCAACACTTAATGTAAGTTCTATCTGCTCTCTGCCCATCGAGGGCACGTTTATATGTTGTGTGTCCTGCAGTATGTACAGCTCAGGTTTTCCGGCCGACAGTGCAGATAGCTTCACCTGCCAAAAATGTTTAGTTAATTTAGAGTTGGTCGGGAAAATACGAGAATTGGAGGACCGCGTTAGGAATCTGATAGCGATTAGGCAAACCGAAAATTGGATCGACTCGGTTTGTTTAGACAATTCGGCTACTTCTGATTCGGCCTCAGTCTCTCCAGGTCCCACTGTAGTCAGTGCGTGGCCGAAATCAGCAGCACCAATTCTGCCACAGGGCGAGTGGGTAACAGTAAGACAGGGGTCTAAGAATCCAAAATTTAGTCCCCCAGCACCCAGGTCACCAATTCGGACCCAGAACAGGTTCTCAGCTCTCCGCAGCGCGCCTGTGGAAACTGAGAATAAGAAAGTGCTCATAATTGGCGATTCCATAGTGCGGAATGTTAGAATTCCAAACTATGTTAAACCAGCAGTTAATGTTAAGTGCCTCGCAGGGGTCTAGATTTCTGGCATAGAGGCCGCATTGGACCGTGTCGCCGACGATGAAGTATCTACCTTATTGCTGCATGTCGGCACTAATGATATTTATTTACAGCAATCTGAGGTATTAAAGCGGAACTTCATCTCTCTATGCACCAAAGCTAAAACAAAATGTCAGAATTTAATTGTATCTGGTCCCTTACCAAGATTATATAGAGGGGATGTGATTTATAGCAGATTGCATTCCTTTCACTGCTGGCTAGAAACCTGGTGTGCAAATAAAAGCATAGCATTTGTGAACAATTGGGATGATTTTTGGGAAAGGCCTGGATTTTTCAGAAGAGATGGTCTTCATCCTAACTGGAGGGGATCTTATGTATTATCCCAAAATATGGCAGCAAAACTACCTGGTTGACTGATTAGAGCACCATCCAGGCCGCAGTCATGTGATCTTAAATCACAGGCTGTTGTTTATCCCACCTGTTATTTTCCTGAAGCTGTTACCCATAATCCCTGTTGTGGGGCATCCAGTAAATTTAGTCTTGATACAAACCTTAAATTAATTGATAACCAAAAAATAAGGTGTATAATTAGACCAAGGAATAAAACCAGACCCTCCACCAGGGGCATCTGTAATAGAAATTTACTTCAAATTAAAACAAAAAATATATCACCAGTTCAGAAAGAACCATGCAGTTTTAAATGCTGTTTATTGAACATTCGCTCTCTTGGCACTAAAGCTGTTTTGGTAAATGATATTATATTAAGTACAAAATCTGATCTGTGTCTTCTTACTGAAACCTGGCTTAGTAAATGTGACACTGTTCCCCTAGCAGAGGCGTCACCAGATGGATACTCGTTCCTTCATAAGTCTAGAGATTGTGGTCGAGGAGGAGGCCTTGGAATAATTCATTGTAACAAAATGCAAATCACTTCTAAAAATTTAGGCAACTTTACATCCTTCGAGGTATTCATTTTAAATATTAAAACAGATTCCAACACAATTATAGTGCTAGTCTACAGACCACCAGGGCCATATTCATTGTTCATGACTGAATTTAGCAACCTTCTGTCTGATTTGGCTATAAATTATGATCACGTAGTTCTGATGGGGGATTTTAATGTACACATTGATGTGGAAACTGACACTTTTAGCAAATGTTTTACTTATTTGTTAAATTCAGTAGGATT
>JANRMT010043416.1:0-11174 GCA_026402145.1 Polypterus bichir lapradei
AACACAATGGGCAGCACATTGAACACATTTTATAAGTGGTCAGAAACTTGTAAATAACTCATGAAAGAATAAAGTTACGCTAAAACCAAGCACACCATTGTTTTTCTTGTGAAATTCCCAAAAAGTTTGATGTGTCACATGACCCTCTTCCTATTGAAAAAACAAAAGTTGGATCCAAAATGGCCGACTTCAAAATGGCCACCATGGTCACCACCCATCTTGAAAAGTTCCCCCCTCACATATACTAATGTGCCACAAACAGGAAGTTAATATCACCAACCATTCCCATTTTATTAAGGTGTATCCATATAAATGGCCCACCCTGTATTATTTTTTTTATTATTGTGTCTTTCTCTGTTAAAATATTGCATGATTATATACTTTAATATTACTCATCTGCATTTGTAAATCTCTGTAAGCCCTAAACTTGACTTCAGAGACAACCTCTACATAAGATTAAACTGAATTGAAGTTTGTTGGCTGGTAGGCTAGTCCATTTTTTGCAGTGCTACCTTATAGTTCCAGAATTGGAGATTTAATTGTAGACAGGCATACTGTCTGTTACTTGACATTCACTCAATGTCAGTTCAAGAGTCATGCATTGATTACTGGCCATTGGCTAGTGTGTGTAAGAGTGGATGACAGATTACGACGGCCCTGTAGTGGACTGGCACCTGATTCATTACTACATTGCTTTTGATGCTTCTAGCACAGGGGTCCGCAACCTACAGCACACGTGCCACGCTTGGAACGATTTTCAATGGAACTCTGATTGAACTGAAATATACTAAAAATTCTATTTTAATTACAGCACGTGCGTTCGTGCCCTCACCTACGTTTCACTATTGCGACTCATATGTAAATGGAAACCAAGTTTTCAGTGCAGGCCGTGGTACGTTAAAACAAACCTCTTGTTATTATATTTTAATTATAGTCCATGTATTCACACTCCGCGTCACCACCTACGTTTTACACATGTGACTCACATGTAAAGGGAAACCATGTGTTCAGTGCAGGCTGTGATATGTTAAAATGTGTGCGTTATGCTGTGAAAGTGTCGTGTGTCGTACATCAAGTGTATAAAGTGTCAAAGTAGATTGAGCAAATTTTTTTCAGTTTCAGGATGAACAAACTATTAAAGGACATCAGTGGAAATTATGGGGATCTACATTTAAGACTGAAGTCGGGAAGCACTTCTTTACGCTAAGAGTTGTGGGAGTACTGAGACATGTAATTGAAGCAGAAACCTTGACATCCTTTTAAGAAGAATTTGGGGGAGATATTGGGACAGTTTAGCTATTAGCTAAACAAACGGGCTTGATGGACTGAAGGGTCTCCTCTCTTTTGTCTAATCTCTTATGTTTTTATATGTGTCACATAGTGTTTTACAGAACACTCATGAAGCATTCACTGAATTAGCAGGACAAAAGGAAAAGATGACATTTTATTTAGGGATGCAGGAGACTGCTTGTGTTTATCCACAAATCTAAGACATACAGTATTTTCAGCAATTCATGAGCTGAAGGAGGTACATATAACCTATCAAGAGAAATGTCTAGCTTCTAGATGCAGTGATTCTATAAAAAAAAAAATTCTGTGCTGCTGAATTTCTAAACCCTACGCAGGAGCTTCATTTTTGCCACTTAAACTTGAGATTTCACATTTATAGTCACAACGCACAGCTTGTGATCATACGTGAGAATGGTGGGTATGAAGAGAGAGTTAAACTGAAAACTATGAATTCATTTCCTGCTTCCCCGTCACGGTCTGATGCTGTAAAACTGCTGCTGTTACACAAATAATTTGGAGAAGTTGTTTTCTTGTCTTGCAGTCAGGTTGATGATAAATTATTAAACTGTTAACTGTTTCTCCCCTTAAAATAGAGTAGAGAAGTGGTTCTTCTGTTATGGCATTAATCCTTCGACAATTAAAATGAAGAATCTTCTAATTTGTTTTAAATGTGCTCTGGTGGCTTTCACAGCAGGCTCTTTACAAGTCTTTTTAACACATTAAACTACCAAGTCTGTCAACAGTGCGTATGCAAGACTGGATATTCAGCACAGTAAAGACAAAGCATTTTACATTACAGGGATAACATACTGTAGAGATAAGT
The DNA here is from genome assembly GCA_026402145.1 of Polypterus bichir lapradei. Taxonomy (NCBI): domain Eukaryota; kingdom Metazoa; phylum Chordata; class Cladistia; order Polypteriformes; family Polypteridae; genus Polypterus; species Polypterus bichir. Next base: position 2,114 of record JANRMT010043416.1, read on the forward strand.
AACATTATAAGTGCTATTCAATAAAATGCAATTAAAAAGAGAAGCTATTGTAATCCATCTATTTTTGCATCCTGATACTTTAGCTTCTTTAAAGAGAAGAGCTCATTCTGGATGGGACACTGGGTCATTATAAGAGACATGCTCTAGTTCTAGTCTCCAGTGTAACTAACACATGTGTCTCCCAGAGCAAACCCACTGGGACACACGAAATGCATGAAAACTGCGACTGAAACTCAAACACAGACCCCTGGAGTTGAGCAGGAGCAACACTGATCCCTTCTGTGTTGTGTTACCCGTGTCTCTATTTGACTATTCCCCTCAAACAAACTTTATGCTCTGAGAATGTGAGCAACACCAAGGTAGCTCAGGGAGTTCTGAGGAGGTCATAAAGTTAGCATCAGAAGATCTCCGTGTTGCAAAGCTTTGTCTTGGAGGAAGCAGTGTACGGGTGGCTCAGATTTGGAAGTTTGATGGTGAACTGCAGGCTCTTGGGTTTATTTCAGGATTATACATATGGTCACTTAAATGTAATGCGAGTTACGATTTGAGAAGCAGCATTTTGAAACCAGATGGAGTCTGTTAATGTTTTACAAGAGAGGATGTTTTTATTTGTACACTTCCAGATGTCCAGATGTAAGGTGGCTTTCACTTATTTCAGGTATTTTACGATGAAAGGTGAAACAGAAAGGTAAGTTTTGTAGAAAGAATTTGCTCAAGATTTGAATAATCAGTAATGCAAAAAAGGCAATCCCTCTTTATCCGTGTCTTGAGCCGTTTCATCTCCATTTCAGTTGTTCTATTGCCGTCTCCTCAGACTCTGTCACGTGGGACTATTGTGAAGCTTATCGGCTCCTCTCATGCAGTATGAAGAAAAACAACAAAAAATGCAACATCAAGAACAACATTTAGTTATAAAGCACAGTGCTTTAAGTGCTTTACAAAAAGTACAGAAGTAAACTACAATTACAAATTGATAGAATTAAGCCTAATTTAAATCATTGCTAAATTTACAGTTTGTAAGTTACTATGGGCCTAGTCAGAGTTCAGTTTCATAAGATTTACTTTGGGCAGATGGCCAGGAAGGAGAAGGAAACAAAAACTTTAGTGAGTGGAATGCTGGAGAAAATGAACCTTGGCATTTTAGAGGAAGTCCATGTAAAGTAATAAAGTTATTCATTATTGTTCTGATAACCCTGTGCTTGAAGATTTGATGCAGTGGGACTCGTCAATAGTTGTGATTCTCCAAAATTCAAGTCTCTTACAGAGTATTTTGACTGCATGACTGTGGTGCAGGACGCTACTGCAAGAAGTCAGAAAACGAAAAGCAGGGGTCAGATATGTTTAGTATGTGAAATTGCAGTACCCACTGTAACCTGGCATAAAAACATTAAAAAACAGATTTTAAAAGTAGTTTTTTAAAATGCTTTAGAGTATTACCCTGGTATATGTAATACTACATTTTTATTTATGTCACTATATCTGGACAATACTGTTATGAGTTTTATTCACATGTGCATGTTAACTGTGGCACACAGGGGCTCAGCAGTTAGAATTGCTAGCCAAGCATTGGATTAGATAGCCAAAGACAACTGGAGGCTTGTATAGTCAGCTTAAACACAGGTTAGGGTATTTCTGTCCTCTATCAGCACAAATCTTCTTTCCTTATTGGGAGAATGAGAATCGGCATGTAAGCACTATGATATTTCTGTATTTTGTGGAGGAGGAATTCAGCCCTTGTTTGGAGACAGAGAAGACCAGCAAATGAAGCAAGACATTATAAAAGCTTGGACAACAGCCAGACCTTTAGAGGTGGAATCGACAAAGCTCGAAGAAAAACCTCCCAGCGTGGTGACGAGAAAATGGCTGACTGTGTTGATCCAGATTCCCACCTGGATTTTAGTCTGTACCATGCGCCTCTCCGTCTATAACCGCGTTAATCGTCAGTAAATGTAAGCTAAAAGATATTGTTTCTCATGTGATTCTTGTACCGCCGTAATCACGATGGGAGGGATATCGACGTTTCTGGTATATTATGATATTGTTTAATTATTTAATATGCCACAATTTTAAAAGAACACATTTCCAAGAGAGCTAATGCCTCTTCAGGAAACAGTATATCTCTGTTTTTTGTGGTATTTGTTACATTGCATATCCCTGACTGGAAACTGTTTTTTTCCGCATGATCTTTGGGGGTCAAACTGGGGTGGCCTTTCAGATTTTTTGTGTATAAGAATAAAAGACCATGATTATGAATATTGGGGGACAGGCATAACGAAATATAAGAAAGAATATGTTTGTTTAGAGCTTTATATACGATGCTCAGATTTTCGTTTTTTGGGTAAGATTTTTCCGGTTGCATTTTGAAATAGCTATAGCCATTTATAATAAAGAAGAGCATAGATAGAAGAGCATCACAATAATCCAGTCATGTAAAAATATTAAAGGCATTTCCTGTTATTCCAGAACATTCAGTTGCCATTCACAATTTTAAGCCTGTTAAGTTGATTTTATGATGGATGTCTAAGTCACACTTACAGGTAATCTAACCTAAACACAGTTAAATTATTGGAATATGCCACCCAGTTTTATTACGACTCTGGGAAATTTTAAAATTATTTTAAAAGGCTAAAAAGTTTAACAATAAAATTATTAAACTAGATTGTAACATTAAGGACCTAATAGTATACAAGTTTCTTTAAATTGGGCAGTGAGTAAACACACATTGAAAGGAATGGCAGCAATTTAAAAAACACAATTTTAACTTATATTACACCAGACAATATAAAATCCACCAAGAAAATAAAAGTAGATAAGAATCCAAAAAATTTAGGAGCGATGACATTTTACAAATGAACTCTAAAGTCCATTAAAATGTAACAGTAGAGGATACATCCTTTGGTGGTGCAAAGTCCAAGTTGCACGCTGTGTAACCACTGTGGAAGCCAGCCCCGGACACAGACAGACAGACACCTCCATGTTTTAAACAGCACACGTTTATTTACACAGTCCACAGTTCACAGTCCCCCTGCACCAATCACCCTTCTTTCCGGTCCTTTATCAAGTCCTTCACCGCCTCCACTCCTCTCCACGAAGCTCTGTCTTCTTCCTCCCGACTGCAGCTATTGAATGGAGGGAGGCGGCCCCTTTTATACAGTCCCGGATGTGCTCCAGGTGCCTGATGACCAACTTCCGGCAGCACTCCCCAGTGTGGCGGAAGTGCTGCCCTTGCACCCGGAAGCACTCTGGGCATAAACCATCCCTGGTTTGTCAGCACTTCCTGATGTCCCGGAAGTTCTGTCCCCCAGGGATCAAGGATTGGCCAAGTGCCCAGGGAAAAGAATCGCCACTCTCCTGGTTCCTCCTTCCTCCAGGCATCCCGGCGGGGCAGGGTTCCTGGCCATTTCTTACACTACAATGATTAGTCTTCCAACTGTCCCTCTGAAACACTTTGTTCATCAAATGTTTTTTCCCAACAGAAGTCTTACTAACTTGTCGAATCCCTGTCAGCGTCCCTCCCTTGTAGAGTGAGCGTTCTCTTTTACTCCTGGTACCTCATGTTGGCTACAATGACCTAGACACGGCCCGCTTCTCGTCCTTTCATGAGTATTCCCTCTCTTGCTGGACCCACAACCACCGTCTCTCTGGTAAAACTCTCTCTTCCTCCCTGGAGGTAGGTGTCACTGTCCATGTGCCTCGCATCTTGTCAGCTATGTACCCTCGTCTGCAGAGTCTCTGCGCTCTGTGTGAGTGATCTTGATAATGTTCTCAGTTGACTACCTCTCTCTCCACTGTACGCCCTCTCACACCATCCTCTGGCTTTTCTCCATCCCTTCTGCTCCCTTCACACCCTCCGAACATCACCCATTGCCCAGAAGTATAGAATTGCTTCGGCTTCTGCCTAGATCAACATGACAATCGATTAAACAGTGCTGTGTAAAATGTCCTTTGCTTAACAGTAGGCATTGGTTACACAATAGTATTGTTGCCAGCTATCAAGAAATACATCCCCATACAATCCCACCTTGATCGCGGGGGTTGCGTTCCAGAACCCCCCGCGATAGGTGAAAATCCGCGAAGTAGAAACCATATGTTTGTATGGTTATTTTTATATATTTTAAGCTTTTAGAAACTCTCCCACACTGTTTATAAACATTCTCTGCACAGTTATACAGTAAACCCTCGTTTATCGCGGTTAATCCGCTCCAGACAGATAAATGAATTTCCACGAAGTAGGATTCTTTATTTATAAATCTAATATTTTCGCAGTTAGAGCATAGAAAACCTGTTTATGACCTTCTAAATACGTTTTTTAACATTATTAGAGCCCTCTAGACATGAAATAACACCCTTTAGTCAAAAGTTTAAACTGTGCTCCATGACAAGACAGAGATGACAGTTCTTTTTCACAATTAAAAGAATGCTAACATATCTTCCTTTTCAAAGGAGTGCGCGCGTCAGGAGCAGAGAATGTCAGAGAGTGAGAGAAATTAAACAAGCAAAAATCAATAGGGCTGTTGGGCTTTTAAGTATGGGAAGCACCGCGATAAAGCAGCCGCAATGAAGGGATCAATGTGAAGGTAGACTTTCAGCATTTTTTACAGGCGCGTCTGCGTCCGTATCTTCTAAGCAAACAGCCTCTGTGCAAACAGCCCCTCCGCTCATACCCCCTCCGTCAGGAGCAGAGAATGTCAGAGATAGAGAGAGATGCAGAGAAAAGCAAACAATCAAAAATCAATACGGGCTGTTAGAGCTTTTAAGTTTTCGAAGCACCGCGTGGGAAGCATATCTTATATCATTGAGGAGTTTTATTTAATACGTAATACGTGCTCTGATTGGGTAGCTTCTCAGCCATCCGCCAATAGCGTCCCTTGTATGAAATCAACTGGGCAAACCAACTGAGGAAGCATGTACCATAAATTAAAAGACCCATTGTCCGCAGAAATCCGTGAACCAGCGAAAAATCCGTGATATATATTTAGATAAACTTAATTTAAAATCTGCGATGGAGTGAAGCTGCGAAAGTCGAAGCGCGATATAGCGAGGGATCACTGTATACCACTGCATACTGATTAGAAACCACTGTCTCCAGAACATGTTAATTTTCAAACCAAGTAAATATAAACATTTTCTAAGGAAGCAGTCAGTTCTGTATCACAGTATTGTATGTTGATGAGATACTAAGCAAAGCAGTCTGACCTTCAAAGCAGGTGGCTCTTTTGCATAGCAGGTACAAATCTACGTCCTGTAGCCATCAACAATAAACTGTAACTGAATTATTCAGGTGTACAAAAATGTTCCCCTCTGACAATTGCTTTTTTTTCTAAATGTATGCAAAGGGTTGAACTAAAAATTGTTAGCTGATAGTTGAGGCAAATTACTGATTGGCTTCAAAGAATATCTACTCTATATTCTCTTTAATAAAACCCCTGTGTGCGTCCAGGTGTCCTTGTGTGTGTGACTTCTGGTGAAGTGTGCATGCGCGGGGCCGCGCCACGCATCGCAATGTGCCCCGCCCATGCACACGGCACCAAAGACGCACACACACTGGAGGCTGGGCACACAGTGAATGGCCTAGCTACGGCCGCGCATGATAAGCAAATAAAGGACATCATTGCTTGGGAGAGTGCTGATTGGGTAGTCGCGACCGCGCACATAAAATCTGTTGCTGGTGAGACGCCACACATACAATAATCAGCTCCACGCCACCACAGATTAAAATACTTGCTGGGGAACTGCACAGTACTTGCTGGGGAGACGCCACAGGCACGATTATCAGCTGCACACCACACATTACATCAGTTGCTGAGGACACTCTGCTGATTGCTCACTGCTGTGACAGAAAATTAAAGTCATATTACGGACATCAAAGCCAGTATTACTGTCAGAGAAAATTACAGGCATTTTATGGAAATACAAACCAGTATTACTGTGAGAGAAAATTAAAGGCACACAATACACTGACGCATATTACAGCCACATACAAGCCAGTATTACTGTAAGAGAAAATATTACAGACGTATCTACTAACAACACGCCACCCAAAAATAAAATGACACGTCAAGTAGGACAAAAGACACAGACAATCAAATGCTATATAAGCAACATCTCCTGGTAGAACGGTCAGCTCAACAAGTAAACATCAACAAAAGAAAGGCTGAAAGACAAAGAAAAATACGAGCATAGACCGATTGAAGAAAAAGAAAATGAGTGTCAGAAAAACGCTAAAAGAGAAAGACTAAGAAGAGCAAACCTTAGAAAAAGTTGGCATTTACTTGCCAGAACCAGTATTCAGCCACGGTCTGTTATATGTTGCATTATCAAGAGTTAGAAGTTTTCCAGATGTTGTTGTCAAGGTTGTAGATGGTCCTGAACAATGCAAATTGTTGCCAAACTCAGACAGAATATTTACAAGAAATGTTGTCTATAATGAAATTTTATAGAAACATTTCATGAGGTAAAAAAATAGAAAATTTATCCTAAATATCTTCTTCAGATATTGTGTATTACAGATTGTTACAAAGTTTTACACTAAGGCAATATTAATTATACTTACTGTATTGTCGTATACGTTTCTATTTTATTTTTATTATTATTTTACTTTAGGCTTCTTGCAAAAATATTTTTGACAAAAAAAAAATACAGACAAGAAACAGAATGAGGTCAAGGTCCCTTGCCATTTAATATAGACTCTTCCTATTAATGTTTATGCAGTACTGTTCTAGCGCCCATTATAGTAACGGGCTTAATGTCTAGTTGTCTATAAAACACAACCCGTGGCCTTTAGTGATATGCTTCACGGTTTGTTGTCTGTTGCCCACTATTTAATTTAATTTATTGATGTATCAATTGTCAGATTTTTGAACATACATTATAAACACAAGTGTAACATAGCATAGCGTTCTCCAGGCCTAGTCCTTGTAGTGCACCATGGCTATTGTTTGTCAGTCAATGCCTACCTCTTCCTTTAATCAATCCTTATTATATTCTAATTTATTTCATTACTAATTTATTTAAAAATATGCAGCAGGATGTGTTTCACATTAAAAAAAAACACACAAAAAAAAAGAAAATTAATGCTTTGGTAAATTGCTAACACACTAATTTTTATGTAATTTTAGAAACGACAACTTGATTATGAGTACAGTACATTCGTTTTGGGGCTAAAAAATAAAATTTTGTGGAAATGCTATTTACAGCAGTGTCTCACCTTGTACATTTTCCAGCTTGTGTTAACAATCCATAAACAGCAGTTTTAAAAAGTCAATTAAATAAAGTGCTGCTGCCTTACAGATCCAGTGTCCCGGGTTCAAATTATGTGTCCAGTCATTGCTCGTGTGGAGTCTACGCTTTCTCCTGGATGAAGTAAAAACCTACTGCCTTGGAAACCACTGCTATGAAAAGACATCAATGATTTATTCATCCTTTGTTATGAAATAGATGTAATCTGAGTTTTAAAAAAAGGCTTAGCTGTCTGCTTGTGGTTTTCAGTGGTCTTAAAATATTTTAAAAGAAACTGCCAGCAGTATGAGATGCTTGATTGATTAACGCTGCCTGTACGGCTGAGTTTATGGACATATTTTCCACAAGTAGAGTACTGAAAGTGTCAAACTGTCCAGCTTCAGTTCTCTGTTTTCAAAGAGTAACTTTTTCTGTGAGCATGGAGGCTTTCTCATTAGCAGTGAATATCACTGTTTAGTGCTACATTACATGTGTTCAGTTTGTGATATGTAACTGCAGATAAATATTTGCAGTTTACATTATTGGTTGACTCATTGCTTTAGCTTTACCATCAGTAAGAAAAATCCGGGTTACAGTGTGTGACTCACTGATGATCCAGCCCATTAGAGCACAGTCACTGCCTGACTCATTACAAAGTGGCCTGTGCAGCCTTCAGTTCGAGCCACCTGGGGATCATTTGATCGCCAATTTGTGACACTAAACTAAGAAGACCTCGGAGTTGTGCAGATGTGTTTTTCATGGCCAGATTTTCTCTGTGGAGCACACTGACTGCTACACCAAAAAAGAGGGCAACCAGCTGAATTCTTATAGCAACACTAGAAATGGGGTGGCACGGTGGCGCAGTGGGTAGACCTGGGTTCGCTTCCCGGGTCCTCCCTGCGTGGAGTTTGCATGTTCTCCCCGTGCCTATGTGGGTTTCCTCCGGGTACTCCGGTTTCCTCCCACAGTCCAAAGACGTGCAGGTTAGGTGCATTGGCCAACCTAAATTGTCCCTAGTGTGTGCGTTTTTGGGGGTGTGTGTGCCCTGCGGTGGGCTGGCACCCTGCCCAGGATATGTTCCTGCCTTGTGCCCTGTGTTGGCTGGGCAGACCCCCGTGACCCTGTGTTAGGATATAGCAGGTTGGACATTGACTGACTGACTGACTGACACTAGAAACGGGACTCTGCATTGGCTTGGCATCATCAGCACAGGTATCGCTGCACTTCTTCCAGTCGAGTTTATGAGTAGACAGTTCATGAGCAGTGTTTCACTAATTCTGTTTTCAGATTGTCATAGATCAACATGCACTAACTTCACACTCTTCACCATTACACAAGTACCATGTGGCTAGACCACCGACATCAGCGCTTACATCAAACTTCAGGACAAAGTGTCGAGACAGATTGAGTCTGTGAATGAGTTTGATTCAACATGTTGACTACACAACACAAACATCCTTTATAAACAGATTTTTTTGTATCCAAATAGCGCATTGCTTAATTATTTATATTATTATATATATTATATTGTTTAAAATACTCACTCCTTAGTACCATCTCTTTTCTGCATATTGTCTAAAAAGGCAGGTAAGTTGTTTTTTCAGATTGAGACACAAGTCGGTTAAACTTACATGTGTGAAAAACTATTTGCCCCCTTCCTGATTTCTTATTCTTTTGCATGTTTGTCACACAAAATGTTTCTGATCATCAAACACATTTAACCATTAGTCAAATATAACACAAGTAAACACAAAATGCAGTTTTTAAATGATGGTTTTTATTATTTAGGGAGAAAAAAAAATCCAAACCTACATGGCCCTGTGTGAAAAAGTAATTGCCCCCT
>JANRMT010043425.1:0-13493 GCA_026402145.1 Polypterus bichir lapradei
TAAATATAGTAAATGTACAGTACAGGCCAAAAGTTTGGACACACCTCCTCATTCAATGTGTTTTCTTTATTTTCATGACCATTTACAGCACTCCATCACTCTCCATCTTGGTCAAATAGCCCTTACACAGCCTGGAGGTGTGTTTGGGGTCATTGTCCTGTTGAAAAACAAATGATCGTCCAACTAACCTGACTTCTGCACAACACAACTGCTGGTCCCAACCCCATTGATAAAGCAAGAAATTCCACTAAATAACCCTGATAAGGCACACCTGTGAAGTGAAAACCATTTCAGGTGACTACCTGTTGAAGCTCATCGAGAGAATGCCAAGAGTGTGCAAAGCAGTAATCAGAGCAAAGGGTGGCTATTTTGAAGAAACTAGAATATAAAACATGTTTTCAGTTATTTCACCTTTTTTTGTTAAGTACATAACTCCACATGTGTTCATTCATAGTTTTGATGCCTTCAGTCATGAAAATAAAGAAAACACATTGAATGAGGAGGTGTGTCCAAACTTTTGGCCTGTACTGTATGTATATATATATCTTCTTATATAATACGCTACCGTGGCTGTCCGTTTGTCTGTCCAGGATTTTAAATCATCTGTAGCTCGCAAACCATTTCACCTATTAATCTGAAATTTGGTACATATATTCTACGTGACATCTACTATCCGCTTTCGGGGCGATGATTGACCTCCAAGGTTATTCCTCTTTTTATTTTTACTTTATTTTATTGTAGAATCATCTCTCGGCAGTGGCCAGAAGGGCGGACAAGTGACACATGTGTATGGGCGACATTCTCATCCCTACCACCTTTGCCGTCACTTCCCCTACCTCTTCATATCTTAAATCATTCTTGAGGCAGATTGAAGACTTAAGTGCCAGCTTAAGTGAAAAATTAAGGAAAATATACTAAGTAATTTGACTTAATCAGTTTTAATGTGAAAAGATGTCAACGAAAGAAAGAAGAAGCGAGCCGCTAGGGTGGAGAAAAGAAGAGCTGCTCAGAAAGCAGCAAGCGCATCAACCTCTGAGCAAACAAATACTAAACGTACAGAGAAAGGGTAGGAAAACTATGAATGATCAAGTCAAGTGTATTCAATGCATGTTATTGTGCAGTGTGCTGTTACTGGTGTGTATATATATATATATATATAATAGAATACCTGTCTGTTTGTATGTTTCCTATAAAATCCTATACCCTTTGACTGATCAGAACCAAATTTTGCAAAGATGCTCTCTAGGAGGATATCGATTAGGTAGACTAAAATAAAAACTAAAATTTTGATCATGGACGTCCCGGTGTTTTTTTTCTTTCCCTTGTGTGCTATTTTTTGCTCACCACTGCCACCTGCTGGCTCAGAAAAAATGAACCATCCATATAGACTGAAGCCTGACTAGCAGACAAAATGACCAGAGCTTAGCATTACTTACCTGGGCAACGGCACATGCTGTTTCTATCTACTGTAATATACAAAGGAGTATTATGTGCTTTTGCAGGGGGGCATGTTGTGTGAAGCTACATCAAGAGTGGCAGTACAACACAATGTAGGTTCAAAAGGTTAATGTTTAACTCCTGCTTTGTTGGTTTCTCTTCATAATTTAAGCACTACTCTCCATCTTTAATTAAGAGGATATGTCAGACATGACAGTGTTTATGTATATACCCTTCAAGGAGTTACCACAATTCTGGAATCCAACAGGAACCAAAAAGAACACTCACGAGAGCGGAGGCATTGATAGAGAGGCAGCGTGGACGACAAATGGGACAGCTAGCAATACAGTAACAACAGGGTCACCATTTAAACAAACACATAAATCTTTGCTTTCTTTCCTTAACTCATTCTACAAATACACTTGGGCAACACCGGGTAATTCAGATAGTATGAGATATAGTGGAAACAAAACAATGAAGTATAATGGAAAATGTTTATGTCAGCGTTAAACCCTTGCTTAAGGCACTTTTGTCAAATGTAGGAACTTTTCCCAAAGGAATTCCCTGCATTTGACTGAACATGGCCTCCTTTCAATCCTGCCAAGTATCGCAATCCCTACCTATTATGTAAAGTATTTCTATATAATGATGTCAGGAGCAGGCTTCATGATGGGGATGGATTTACATGGCCAGTGATAAGATAATCATTTGTTTTCTCTTGACTTCAGAGTCTGCCATGGACCTTGCTGCTATTATGTGGCCTTTTACTTAGGTGAGACTCCATCCGACTATAGCATCAGAGTTACTGTTATAACAATTTGAGACTTAAAAGTGAATTTAGGTAATAGTTATTCAAATAATGCTTAAGGACTCTACCATTTTGGTTACTTATTTGTTTATTTGTATTGTCTACATTTCTATTTCGTTTTTTATTTATTATTATTGTAATTTATTTACTTTTCTGTATTTTATTTGTACTTTTAATTATCCAGTAAGATCTTGTAAAGTACTTTGATCTACACATTTTGTATGAAAATGTGCTATATAAATAAATGTTGCTGCTATGTACTGTATTCACTCTTCTTTAGAGGGCACATCGGTAAAGTACTGTTGAGATTGTTGTCCTCTGGATGGCTCCTACCAGTTTGGCAGAGGTATTCTGAACTTCTGTTGGACTGATCAATTGGTACTTCTTTATTTATGGAAAGATCCTCACAGTTGCTCAGTTTGAGCCAATAGTATTAAAGAGGCACACTATTTACTTTCCTAATCATATCCCTGAATATTACCTGTAAACTCTCTGCTTTCTAGAACATTTTATGATCATTCTATGACAAAGTTATGTGTGCAAGTTCTTTCTTTAGGTTTGAGTTCCTGCACCGACATTCACTATAGCAACATTACTTTATAGAGTTAGGTGTATTTCTTCAGAATTCATGTAAATGAAGTGAAATGATTTAAAGTTGAATCCTTCAAAGATTTCACAAGAACCTCAGATGGAAATTGATAGCAATTTGTACTCTCATGATAAGAAAACATTGAATCAATAATGTTATGTTAAAAAAAAAACTTTTTTCTTCATTCTAAATAATTTGTTTAGATTAAGTGCAAATATAAACAATTACATTTTTAAATGTATTTGAACAAAACTCAAAAAGCTGATTTTTTTTTGAGACACCATGTACAGTATTTAAAAAGCATATGAAGAAAAAAATGAATTCTCTACCAAATTTTAAAACAATGTCTCTAGACCTCAGATTTACAGGAACTGTTTATACCTGAGCGTTAGTTGCTGTTGTAATTCATTTGAGCCTAGTGACCTCCTTTACCTCATAAAGAGAACACGATTGACAAGGCTTCTCTATAAACAAAGGCACACTATTATTCGACTATAAGATGCATTCTGACAAAAGAAAGGCATTATTTGCACTGCTAGGTACAAGATGAGGTCAGCCAAAAGGAGTGCAAAGGGCAGAAATCAAAAAAGATTTAAATGGCAATCAAGCAGTACTTCAGACATTTCTTTCTAGAAATTCACAAGAGATGTGGTGTGAAGCACAGATTTGCAAATACAGTATTTCAGTATGCACTTCCATGAAAAGATCTGATGACCTATAGCAATACTTCCAGGGAATGAAGAGCAGGAGGGTTATCTGATTCTGTTTTCCTCAACTCTCAAGAGATATTTCCTACCACCTTTTTCACATGCTCAATGAAACACCCTACCATTACAAGGAATGGTGTCTCAACATCTGTTCTCTCAAACATTTCAAATATTATAGTGTGCAAAGTGGTAGGAGTTCAAACCTAACTGTTGCCATATTCAAAGGGCAACTCCATATCTTGTAGGTCCTGAGGTATACTGGTATAGGAACTGGATGTCTGTCTATAAGCTTGCAGGTTACAGACCCATTATTTAATTACTCCATGATTCTTAGCAAGTCACTTAGCTTTTCAGATCTTCAGCCATGCATTTCTGAAAACATATAAATGAGCTGTGTAAAGCACCTTCAGAAGATATACAATATGTCATAAAGCACTGCTGTATAAAGTAATGAATAATCAAAATAAACCTTAAATTATTAATATTGCAATTAAGATTGTGATATTCTGTGTTCTTGGGAGCCGTTTGTTTCTGGTACATTGCCATGTAGTAAACTTGTGCAAGAGGTTGGGGATACATAAAGAATAAAATAAAGAAATAAAAAGTCTGACTTAGCATAAGCTGTCATAATTCAGGGTGTTTACAAGAAATGTAATGATTGTCCTCATGAGGTAGATGTACATAATAAACAAGAATAATGGGTTCAAATGTTTAAAATATTAACATATGTGCTTCAGTTTAAATATTTAAAGTCTAACTATTCTTAATTATAATAGATGTTTGTCATTTTCACCCAGTGATAGAGGTTCATAGAGGGCTAGGTTACTCGTAAAGTATCAAAAGTCAAAAATAACATCAACAACACTCTACATACCTATATTACCGATCCCCGTTGTCTCAAAGTTTTGTGAAAAGGAGTGACTTTGACCCATTGTATCCCATTAGGGGGTGAACTATGAACCTGGGATGGATTGTTGTGGTATGCATAACTTCAAGTCATTCTGATCAGTTTTGCTGAAGATGCCTATTGGTTTAATCTTTATCGTAAGGGTGTAATTTCCTACAAACTATATCGTCCAAAACCGACCTAAAAATGAGTGTTTCTGGGTCCAAAGAGCAAAAAATATGGAAAACCCCAAAAAGTTGGACGCCTTGCATAACTAGACATCAAGATGAGTTAAACAGTATATGTTATGGTTTTCTTATACTGGTGAGTCAGGAGGTGCTGGATAAAAAAAACTGAAGTGATTTCAAAGCGTTCATAAGTAATTCCTATAAACACAAACTAAAATATAGAAAGTAAAGAACCCAAATATAAAAATGTGACTCTCTTGATATGTCATATAGCATAAGGACAAATCGGGAAAAGGGATATCTAAAAACAGACACATCACTTTGCAATATTCTACATCATATTAATGCATTTTTTTACTGGAAATTTTCTATTGTTTCCATGGATGGCCATAGCATTATGATATGGCGCTGTGGATCTAGTGAAATGTGTTTTCATTTGATGACCCAATGGCCACTTTCCACATACAGAAAGGCCATAAACATTGTAAGATCACAGAAACAAGAAATAACATTCTCAAACTCAACTGATCTAATTCAGGGTCATGTGGGCACAGTGCCTATCCCAGGAGCATCAAGCATAAGGACAAAACAAACACTGCACTGTGTGGCAGTTGACTACAGGGCTCACTGACACACATACTCATAGTCACACTCACAGAGAACTGCCAAAGTAAATGAAAACCAAAGTCATAACCAACGCTAACCACCATTCAAATGTACCACTTAGTTACAATAGTAGGCAAGATTATTTAAAATCTGTCAGACAGCAGATCTGTTTAAGGTCTAGTTTAGGGCATTCATGTATGTAACTTAGAGTCCTCCTTATACAGAAATGCCAGCTTGTTGACTTATCTATTTTGTGCCTAGGTGAGTGTGGTAGCAAAAAGCCAACAGAAAGCAAAAGCTGCTACACAAGTCTCACTTGCCTGCTGTTCTGCTTATATACCAATGAGATTGATTCTATTTGTTAAATTTATACTTGATATAAAATAAGAAGTATAGGATTTGTCAGCAATTGCAGGTTCAACTTTTTTTATGTTTATTAGAATTGTCAGACTCATTCATTATGAGCTTCTTTGCTTTTCTTAAATGTTATTTTCCTCATAGGTTTTTTTTAACATTTTATATACTGTAACGTAATTTTTGCAATTTATATTGTACTCCATGGATTGTGTGACCATTAGGAGGTAGTGAGACATACACTCACTTCTCATCACACAAGACCAGGTGAATGAAACAGGCTTGTGCACATTCAATCTACGACATTCAATTTTAGCTCATTACTGAGACTAGTGTATGAAGTCTGTTATAGTTTTTTTTTTTTATATAATCACATGTTGCTTTCTTTGTTTCCAGCTTTTGTCTGTTATTACTACATCATTTTGTGATATAGCAGCTGAGTTGTGGCAGCCATAATTCAGGCCTACAGGTGTTTTTCACTCATTGGGGCCTAAGTGGCCCAGCAGAAACAAAGCAAACTGTGAGGGCCTCTTGTTATACCAGACAGGTGACAGTTATATGTGGGACAGATCTGGGTAGACAAGACCATTGCTGAAGACATTATCCTACTGTGTAAAAAGTGTAATATCATTTTACTGCCAATAAAGCAACATGGGCTTGATCAGGATGTTGAAAATTAACCATCCACATTTGCTAAACACTTTTCTAAATGATATATTAGCTTAGGAACTTGGGAACTAGACTTCTTTCTTTCAAATAGCACCTGTCTTACTTTTAAGTTGATTCATATGAGAGATCCCAAAAAGGTGTGTGCATATTCCAAAAAATAAGATTGGTTGCCTTACAGTTGGAGCATGTAATGGTGGATGCAAGAATCACATCTCTAGAGCATAATGTTGGCACAAGGAAAACTTGCTCAAACACAAGGCTACTCATAAGGTGAAAAAGCCCCTTTTCACTAAGGACACCCTTTCAGTTGCTGCATAATACAATGATAGTTTTGAAGTTCTGGAACTCCTAGATAAAAACAGTTGCCGAACTATCAACTGATTATCATTTGATGTTAAGCTGGCCTTTAGGGTTTGGGCATCATATGACTGGACAACATTTTCTTAGGAGTGCTTTGAAGAAGGTAATGATGCTTCAATCAAACAGCTGCTGATCTAAATTGGATGATTTTCACTACAAAAGACTCGATTGGAAATCAGATTAAGAAAAAAGATTTTTTAGCATCTCCTTTTCTGACCTATACAGTAATTTAGTTGTAACGGTTCCTTTAAATGAAGTATTAACGTTGATTAAGCCAGCACACAACTTTTTTTGCTGCCAACATTCTGTAAACAGCCAGTAGTTTGGCCAACTTTAGCAGAGAGATGGAGAGACAGAAGTTTGGAATATTAGCCTTTACTTTAAAAAAAACAGAGTAATAAATGGAGAAAAAGGAATCAAAGGAGTCAACTGGTGCAACTACACAAACAACTAGATAAGTTACTTTAATGAATTAAGGCCGTTTTATTTTGTTGTTTAATTAAAACAAACACTGCTTGTCTGAGTTTGGACATTGAGTGAGCTTCTGTTAAGTACAGCAGTTCACATTTTCATATGGAAAAAGAAGAGAGAAAAAAGAATTTGAAATCACTGCTTGGTAAACAATAGTCTTGTTAGTTTAACAGCAAAATTTGACCATTTTATTTGTAAACTTATTAAGTATGTTAGCCTTGTATCTTCTTGATAAATATCTTGTGAACATCTGGTAGATTGAGGATTTGTTTAAGGTTGGCGCATTGTTTTTATTATTTGTTTGTGTATACAGTATATGTTTTGATAAGAAATAAGTACAATATAATGAAAATGGTAATACGTTTTTATAATTACACCTCAATCATTAGGAATGTTGAGTTTGTACATTGGAAAAAAAAGCACCCAAAAATGTATAAATATAGTAAATGTACAGTACAGGCCAAAAGTTTGGACACACCTCCTCATTCAATGTGTTTTCTTTATTTTCATGACCATTTACAGCACTCCATCACTCTCCATCTTGGTCAAATAGCCCTTACACAGCCTGGAGGTGTGTTTGGGGTCATTGTCCTGTTGAAAAACAAATGATCGTCCAACTAACCTGACTTCTGCACAACACAACTGCTGGTCCCAACCCCATTGATAAAGCAAGAAATTCCACTAAATAACCCTGATAAGGCACACCTGTGAAGTGAAAACCATTTCAGGTGACTACCTGTTGAAGCTCATCGAGAGAATGCCAAGAGTGTGCAAAGCAGTAATCAGAGCAAAGGGTGGCTATTTTGAAGAAACTAGAATATAAAACATGTTTTCAGTTATTTCACCTTTTTTTGTTAAGTACATAACTCCACATGTGTTCATTCATAGTTTTGATGCCTTCAGTCATGAAAATAAAGAAAACACATTGAATGAGGAGGTGTGTCCAAACTTTTGGCCTGTACTGTATGTATATATATATCTTCTTATATAATACGCTACCGTGGCTGTCCGTTTGTCTGTCCAGGATTTTAAATCATCTGTAGCTCGCAAACCATTTCACCTATTAATCTGAAATTTGGTACATATATTCTACGTGACATCTACTATCCGCTTTCGGGGCGATGATTGACCTCCAAGGTTATTCCTCTTTTTATTTTTACTTTATTTTATTGTAGAATCATCTCTCGGCAGTGGCCAGAAGGGCGGACAAGTGACACATGTGTATGGGCGACATTCTCATCCCTACCACCTTTGCCGTCACTTCCCCTACCTCTTCATATCTTAAATCATTCTTGAGGCAGATTGAAGACTTAAGTGCCAGCTTAAGTGAAAAATTAAGGAAAATATACTAAGTAATTTGACTTAATCAGTTTTAATGTGAAAAGATGTCAACGAAAGAAAGAAGAAGCGAGCCGCTAGGGTGGAGAAAAGAAGAGCTGCTCAGAAAGCAGCAAGCGCATCAACCTCTGAGCAAACAAATACTAAACGTACAGAGAAAGGGTAGGAAAACTATGAATGATCAAGTCAAGTGTATTCAATGCATGTTATTGTGCAGTGTGCTGTTACTGGTGTGTATATATATATATATATATAATAGAATACCTGTCTGTTTGTATGTTTCCTATAAAATCCTATACCCTTTGACTGATCAGAACCAAATTTTGCAAAGATGCTCTCTAGGAGGATATCGATTAGGTAGACTAAAATAAAAACTAAAATTTTGATCATGGACGTCCCGGTGTTTTTTTTCTTTCCCTTGTGTGCTATTTTTTGCTCACCACTGCCACCTGCTGGCTCAGAAAAAATGAACCATCCATATAGACTGAAGCCTGACTAGCAGACAAAATGACCAGAGCTTAGCATTACTTACCTGGGCAACGGCACATGCTGTTTCTATCTACTGTAATATACAAAGGAGTATTATGTGCTTTTGCAGGGGGGCATGTTGTGTGAAGCTACATCAAGAGTGGCAGTACAACACAATGTAGGTTCAAAAGGTTAATGTTTAACTCCTGCTTTGTTGGTTTCTCTTCATAATTTAAGCACTACTCTCCATCTTTAATTAAGAGGATATGTCAGACATGACAGTGTTTATGTATATACCCTTCAAGGAGTTACCACAATTCTGGAATCCAACAGGAACCAAAAAGAACACTCACGAGAGCGGAGGCATTGATAGAGAGGCAGCGTGGACGACAAATGGGACAGCTAGCAATACAGTAACAACAGGGTCACCATTTAAACAAACACATAAATCTTTGCTTTCTTTCCTTAACTCATTCTACAAATACACTTGGGCAACACCGGGTAATTCAGATAGTATGAGATATAGTGGAAACAAAACAATGAAGTATAATGGAAAATGTTTATGTCAGCGTTAAACCCTTGCTTAAGGCACTTTTGTCAAATGTAGGAACTTTTCCCAAAGGAATTCCCTGCATTTGACTGAACATGGCCTCCTTTCAATCCTGCCAAGTATCGCAATCCCTACCTATTATGTAAAGTATTTCTATATAATGATGTCAGGAGCAGGCTTCATGATGGGGATGGATTTACATGGCCAGTGATAAGATAATCATTTGTTTTCTCTTGACTTCAGAGTCTGCCATGGACCTTGCTGCTATTATGTGGCCTTTTACTTAGGTGAGACTCCATCCGACTATAGCATCAGAGTTACTGTTATAACAATTTGAGACTTAAAAGTGAATTTAGGTAATAGTTATTCAAATAATGCTTAAGGACTCTACCATTTTGGTTACTTATTTGTTTATTTGTATTGTCTACATTTCTATTTCGTTTTTTATTTATTATTATTGTAATTTATTTACTTTTCTGTATTTTATTTGTACTTTTAATTATCCAGTAAGATCTTGTAAAGTACTTTGATCTACACATTTTGTATGAAAATGTGCTATATAAATAAATGTTGCTGCTATGTACTGTATTCACTCTTCTTTAGAGGGCACATCGGTAAAGTACTGTTGAGATTGTTGTCCTCTGGATGGCTCCTACCAGTTTGGCAGAGGTATTCTGAACTTCTGTTGGACTGATCAATTGGTACTTCTTTATTTATGGAAAGATCCTCACAGTTGCTCAGTTTGAGCCAATAGTATTAAAGAGGCACACTATTTACTTTCCTAATCATATCCCTGAATATTACCTGTAAACTCTCTGCTTTCTAGAACATTTTATGATCATTCTATGACAAAGTTATGTGTGCAAGTTCTTTCTTTAGGTTTGAGTTCCTGCACCGACATTCACTATAGCAACATTACTTTATAGAGTTAGGTGTATTTCTTCAGAATTCATGTAAATGAAGTGAAATGATTTAAAGTTGAATCCTTCAAAGATTTCACAAGAACCTCAGATGGAAATTGATAGCAATTTGTACTCTCATGATAAGAAAACATTGAATCAATAATGTTATGTTAAAAAAAAAACTTTTTTCTTCATTCTAAATAATTTGTTTAGATTAAGTGCAAATATAAACAATTACATTTTTAAATGTATTTGAACAAAACTCAAAAAGCTGATTTTTTTTTGAGACACCATGTACAGTATTTAAAAAGCATATGAAGAAAAAAATGAATTCTCTACCAAATTTTAAAACAATGTCTCTAGACCTCAGATTTACAGGAACTGTTTATACCTGAGCGTTAGTTGCTGTTGTAATTCATTTGAGCCTAGTGACCTCCTTTACCTCATAAAGAGAACACGATTGACAAGGCTTCTCTATAAACAAAGGCACACTATTATTCGACTATAAGATGCATTCTGACAAAAGAAAGGCATTATTTGCACTGCTAGGTACAAGATGAGGTCAGCCAAAAGGAGTGCAAAGGGCAGAAATCAAAAAAGATTTAAATGGCAATCAAGCAGTACTTCAGACATTTCTTTCTAGAAATTCACAAGAGATGTGGTGTGAAGCACAGATTTGCAAATACAGTATTTCAGTATGCACTTCCATGAAAAGATCTGATGACCTATAGCAATACTTCCAGGGAATGAAGAGCAGGAGGGTTATCTGATTCTGTTTTCCTCAACTCTCAAGAGATATTTCCTACCACCTTTTTCACATGCTCAATGAAACACCCTACCATTACAAGGAATGGTGTCTCAACATCTGTTCTCTCAAACATTTCAAATATTATAGTGTGCAAAGTGGTAGGAGTTCAAACCTAACTGTTGCCATATTCAAAGGGCAACTCCATATCTTGTAGGTCCTGAGGTATACTGGTATAGGAACTGGATGTCTGTCTATAAGCTTGCAGGTTACAGACCCATTATTTAATTACTCCATGATTCTTAGCAAGTCACTTAGCTTTTCAGATCTTCAGCCATGCATTTCTGAAAACATATAAATGAGCTGTGTAAAGCACCTTCAGAAGATATACAATATGTCATAAAGCACTGCTGTATAAAGTAATGAATAATCAAAATAAACCTTAAATTATTAATATTGCAATTAAGATTGTGATATTCTGTGTTCTTGGGAGCCGTTTGTTTCTGGTACATTGCCATGTAGTAAACTTGTGCAAGAGGTTGGGGATACATAAAGAATAAAATAAAGAAATAAAAAGTCTGACTTAGCATAAGCTGTCATAATTCAGGGTGTTTACAAGAAATGTAATGATTGTCCTCATGAGGTAGATGTACATAATAAACAAGAATAATGGGTTCAAATGTTTAAAATATTAACATATGTGCTTCAGTTTAAATATTTAAAGTCTAACTATTCTTAATTATAATAGATGTTTGTCATTTTCACCCAGTGATAGAGGTTCATAGAGGGCTAGGTTACTCGTAAAGTATCAAAAGTCAAAAATAACATCAACAACACTCTACATACCTATATTACCGATCCCCGTTGTCTCAAAGTTTTGTGAAAAGGAGTGACTTTGACCCATTGTATCCCATTAGGGGGTGAACTATGAACCTGGGATGGATTGTTGTGGTATGCATAACTTCAAGTCATTCTGATCAGTTTTGCTGAAGATGCCTATTGGTTTAATCTTTATCGTAAGGGTGTAATTTCCTACAAACTATATCGTCCAAAACCGACCTAAAAATGAGTGTTTCTGGGTCCAAAGAGCAAAAAATATGGAAAACCCCAAAAAGTTGGACGCCTTGCATAACTAGACATCAAGATGAGTTAAACAGTATATGTTATGGTTTTCTTATACTGGTGAGTCAGGAGGTGCTGGATAAAAAAAACTGAAGTGATTTCAAAGCGTTCATAAGTAATTCCTATAAACACAAACTAAAATATAGAAAGTAAAGAACCCAAATATAAAAATGTGACTCTCTTGATATGTCATATAGCATAAGGACAAATCGGGAAAAGGGATATCTAAAAACAGACACATCACTTTGCAATATTCTACATCATATTAATGCATTTTTTTACTGGAAATTTTCTATTGTTTCCATGGATGGCCATAGCATTATGATATGGCGCTGTGGATCTAGTGAAATGTGTTTTCATTTGATGACCCAATGGCCACTTTCCACATACAGAAAGGCCATAAACATTGTAAGATCACAGAAACAAGAAATAACATTCTCAAACTCAACTGATCTAATTCAGGGTCATGTGGGCACAGTGCCTATCCCAGGAGCATCAAGCATAAGGACAAAACAAACACTGCACTGTGTGGCAGTTGACTACAGGGCTCACTGACACACATACTCATAGTCACACTCACAGAGAACTGCCAAAGTAAATGAAAACCAAAGTCATAACCAACGCTAACCACCATTCAAATGTACCACTTAGTTACAATAGTAGGCAAGATTATTTAAAATCTGTCAGACAGCAGATCTGTTTAAGGTCTAGTTTAGGGCATTCATGTATGTAACTTAGAGTCCTCCTTATACAGAAATGCCAGCTTGTTGACTTATCTATTTTGTGCCTAGGTGAGTGTGGTAGCAAAAAGCCAACAGAAAGCAAAAGCTGCTACACAAGTCTCACTTGCCTGCTGTTCTGCTTATATACCAATGAGATTGATTCTATTTGTTAAATTTATACTTGATATAAAATAAGAAGTATAGGATTTGTCAGCAATTGCAGGTTCAACTTTTTTTATGTTTATTAGAATTGTCAGACTCATTCATTATGAGCTTCTTTGCTTTTCTTAAATGTTATTTTCCTCATAGGTTTTTTTTAACATTTTATATACTGTAACGTAATTTTTGCAATTTATATTGTACTCCATGGATTGTGTGACCATTAGGAGGTAGTGAGACATACACTCACTTCTCATCACACAAGACCAGGTGAATGAAACAGGCTTGTGCACATTCAATCTACGACATTCAATTTTAGCTCATTACTGAGACTAGTGTATGAAGTCTGTTATAGTTTTTTTTTTTTATATAATCACATGTTGCTTTCTTTGTTTCCAGCTTTTGTCTGTTA
>JANRMT010043431.1:0-10805 GCA_026402145.1 Polypterus bichir lapradei
TTTAAACCTTTTTAAGTTCGTATGCATAGCCCCATTTGGCCGTTTTAACATTGATATTTAAAGTGTAATTTTAGAAACACAATGTAGATACTTGACTATCAGTAGTATAATCTCGTGCCAGTTGTTGAAAATACTAAAAAAAGTTGCATACTTAACGTTAACAAAATGCATGGCTTTCTACAGAGACGTTATTTTTTCAGCAAGATGTATTGTTCAGAATGTATTTAATGTGTTGGTTTATTGTGCATATCTTGTTTTGTATCACAGATTCACATGTCATTGGAGTAAAGAACCATGATCGTAAGTAACTAGCTTTAATAATACAATTGTAATGTAATTTAAATTTTATAAACCAAGGAATTATCCCATAAGGATGTTAATATGTTTTGCACACTGAATAAAATACATTTTTGTTAAAAATCTGAATTAGTATGTACAGTTCTGGTATCAAAATGTTTCATGTCATAGGTTTGCATATTATCAGAAACTTATTTGAGCAAGGGTATACTCAGAAGGAGATGGTTAAAGTAATTGAGGTGTTTGGAGGAGGAAAAATATCGTAAGTTAAATATTTTCATAAATTTTCATAAGATTTTGGATTATATCTTTATACTTTGGGAAATGTCATTCATAATCATTTTTAATTCCAAATTTCATTGTACCATATGCTATTGTAATTGGTTCACTTAGTGTGTATTGTGTAAAAACATAGTTCAGTATTAAGCATTCATATTTTTGCAGTCTATAAATTATTTTGGTAGAACAAACGATTTTTGTAATGATTTTTTATCAAATTTTATCTCAGATAATATATTTCTTAGTGAGTTAACGCAGCAGATGACTACAGCATAAAAGTTTGTTCCACCAATTACAAATATTATTCATTGTTTTAAGATTTAAAGAACAGAAGGACATGGTTAATTTTTGTAACATTTTCAGAGATCGCCAACTGAGAAGACTTTTGCACAAAATGAAATTGTTCAGAAGGAGTAATGACCGCCCCAAAAATGAAATTTTTGCTGCAGTTGAGGTACCAGTATTACTGACTCCTTGATTATGGAGGTGATCATTAAGTGAATTAATTAAATCCAAATTATTTTTGTATCTTAGAGTGAATTAAAAAAGTGGCCCCCAATGAAAGGTGTTCGAGCTATGTATAGACGTGTGAGGGACTTCAGAGGAATTCGACCATGCTATCGGTATCCTGTGTCTAATTCTACAGCATGTTTTATCTATTTACGGTGTTTCTTTGACTACTTGGTTAACAGTAAACACTCATTCCCTTCCTTAAATATGTGACTTCAAAAATTATTTTTTTCTGTAGAAATGATGTACATGAAGTAATGCGTCACTTGGATGCAAGGGGGCTGCACAGACGACAGCGAGGAAATCGCAAAATTCTAAGATGCCAGTACTCAACAAAGGGCCCCAATCACACTTGGCACATTGATGGCATGTCTTATATTGGCTTTGTTTTTCTGTTTTTTTCTAATGTACATGATCCATATGATAAGAATAGAAAGTGCAAAACTGTGAAATCTGAGATTCTTACAAGTTACTTTAAACCCAATGTTTTTTAATGTAGATGCAATGTTATTACTGTGTTTGCAGGGTTCATTTATTGAATTTTGTTTGTTACAGGAAATGATAAATTGCGTTTTTATGGAATCTGGATTCATCTGTGTATTGATGGGTATGTAGAGACAAGATGAATCGGTATTATTGTGATCAATACTGTTCTGTTAATATGTATATTCTCTATGTATGTTTTTTGCATATTTTCATATCTTTATGTAGATATTCAAGACGTGTTATATGGCTACATGCAGGGACCTCCAATCGGAATCCACGTTTCATTGCTAGATATTTTCTTGATGCAGTGGAAACAGAAAATGGTGAAACGTTTACTTTCGTTTCCAGTTAATTCCTATAATAAATTAGTTTCTTTAGCTGCATATTGTTAGAAGATTTTCTTAATATTTTATAGCGCACTTTTCTGGCTGTGTGCTTTAAATTACTGTGTTTTATTTATTTTTGAATTGTTATGGCTATAGGTTGTCCACGCCTTGTGAGAGCAGATAGGGGTTGTGAAAATTCTTTAGTTGCCATTATACAGATGTCTTTTAGATACCGTCACCATGACAGCTTAGCAGGAGTTAACAGTTTCAGATATGGGAAGTCTATACATAATCAAGTAAGTATAAAAAAATACCAGATTGTTGTATATTTCGTTATTGTGACTTTACCTTTAAAGATGAAAGACCTATGTACAGTAGGAAAATGCACATGCTTTCAACAATTACTGCATCATAAAGCCTATCAAAAGTAATGTGATGTGTGACAATATCCCTTGTGAGTATTTGCTGACAGGAATTAAATGACTGAATTTAATATTTTGGGTGAAAAAATCACCAATATTATTATATTCTGTTTTTATTTCTAAAAGCGAGCAGAGTACTTTAATGGATACCTAAAAAAATCATGGATATGTTTCTGGCAAAAACATTTTGAGGTATGTAATGTAGATGTAATACATGTCTCTGATTAACTAATGATTACATATAGTATTGTTTGCATTTTTTCCCTTAGTACACCTAAGAAATTTTGCCTTTTTGACAGGCAATGGTGGAAGCTGAAATTTTGGAACTATCCAATCCCATACATATGTATGTATTGTACATTTATTTATTTATATATATTATATATATGTTGATTCATATACACAGTATATGTGTAAATGCTTATCTATTTATTAGTTGATATTTTTCTAATTAAAAATTATATTTACATAATGGAGACTGAATGTAAGGTAAGATGTAAAGGGGCCTGAGTTTCCTCAAAAGCTTGCATATTGTAATCTTTTTAGTTAGCCAATTAAAGGTGTCATTTATGGGGAAATTGAAACACATACAGCAGCAGACTCACAGGATAAATAATAAAGCCAAACTATCAATCAGTCGATAAGCAAATATAAATATAATGTATATTGTGCAGATATTTCAAAAAGAACTTCACGAGTGCCCCTGGTGGAAGCATTGAATTGCCTGATAGCAGTTTGCAGAAAAGATCCCCAGAGGTGCATCTTAATACACCATGGTGGAATGAGCCTGTGGCTAAAAGTACTCCAAGACACTGCCTACTGGAGGGGATTTTTCATGATGGCATACAATTTTGCCACAGTTTTTTTTTTTCTACAACCGCTTCCAGTGTGTCCAGGGTTTGCCCTGTCATGGAGCAGGCTGTCCTGATACGTTTGTTCAGGCACTGTGCTTCTTTTGTGCTCAGGTTGCTTCCCCAGGAGACTGCAGCATGGAACATCACACTGGCTACTATGGACTGGTAGAACATTTCCAACAGTTTGCTGCACACATCAAAAGACCTGAGTCTCCATAACTATTACACTCTGCTCTGGCCTTTCTTGTACAGAGACACTGTGTTGTCAGACCAGTCCAGTTTGTTGTTTATGTGAATCCCCAGGTACTTGTAGCTCTGCACCTCTTCCACGTACACGTCCTCCCCTGGATGGTGATTGGTCAAAGGAATTTTGTCTTGCTGATACTGAGTTGCAGGTTGTCCTGACACCGCAAGACAAAGTCCTCTACAAACATCCTGTGCTCTTGACTCGTCTCCATTATTAATGCAGCCTATGATGGAGGAGCATCTGAAAATTGAAAAATACGAGTCAGTGTATTTTGGTAATAAAGATGCTTTTTTTGTGAAGGACCTTATGAAGTAATCAGCAAAAATGCTGTATTTTTGAGCATTATAACGGTTCAGTATTTAGCTCTATTGTATTGCCAGTAGGAAGTATTGGCCTGGTACCTATCTATATGGAATCTTCATGTTAACCACATATAAGAGTAGCTTTTTCCAGAAACGTGTTTTCCTTTGCATCACATATACATGTGTTAAGGTTACTTGGCATCCCGAAGTTTTGGTGAATGTTGTAATTGTGTGTACCTGTGAGAGAATACAACAAGACTGCCATGCTATTCACAGTTGCTTGTGACTGGATACACTAGGATAGTTGTCTACATCACTATAAAACAGTTTAATCAGGAAAGGAAAAAAAAAATGTTACATATTTCCTTCTGTTTCAGACACTGTGTCCAATATTGCTTTTTACCTCTAATTGAAAGGCAGCTTTACTCTGAGCGCATTGAATGGAACAACCACAGGATTCGTAAGCAGACTTTAGCTGCAGGACCATTTGGAAAACCAGACATGCTCTATTTTTGTCCTCCATCCGGTAATGTTACCTTTAAACAGAGCCTATCCAAATCTATTTTCATGCTTACCTGATAAGGTTTTATGTTTAAACTATTTTAGACAAAACTATGATAACATATTTAAGCCAACTATTAATTATTTTTTCACATTTGGTTTTATCTGTTAGCTCAGAAACTTCAGCCTTGAAGAACATAAACTGTATAAACAACACCGTCAAAAGTAGCAATAAATTTCTCTCTCACTGAGCTACACCACAAAAAAAGTTAGAAGGTTAGCTCAGTTCTTTCACACACGGCAATCTTCTGCTTCCCACATTTTATTTGTTGCCATAAGGCTGCAGATTAAGGTTCTAAATGATTTAAGATCAATAGTTTTAAGAATTCTTTGATTCCCAGAGTTATAAGCATTTTGAATTCCAGCAGTTGTAAGAGTTATTAGGTAGTATTAAAATTATTTTTCTTTGTAAGAATCTTGTGTGCCTTTGAGTATGTACTGACTTACTGTCATGTGATTAGTCTTGGCTTGTTTTCCTGTGTCTGTGTAACAATATTCTGTGCTTTTACACTTTACCACTGCAAACAAATTTCCCTCTGAGATCATAAAATCTGCCAAACCTAACCCATTGTCTAATCTGTTTTTTAGTATTGTATTTTGCATATATGGTATTATGGAGAGTGCTCATTTACTGTCTACTCATTCCACTCATTTATTTTTTGTCATTAACAGGAACTCCAAATATGCTGTGCACAATTGATGATGATCTTCAGCAGCATGCAGACACTATGGCTTGTGAAAAGGGATCCACCCTGACTGTGGCCAATGTTGCTTTCAGGCAGTTGTGCTCCACTGTTTTTACTCTCCCTAGATCAATGGATGGTTATTCAGTTGATGATGCTGTTGCTTCCTATCTAACAACTGCAAATCACATCACAACCCTTATGGCCAGTTTGAACCTGATTGAGCCAGATAACTTTGTACAGGCTTTTGAAATATATGAAAAAATAGTAAATTCTTCTCATACTAAATAAATTTTGTTGTTGTGAAAATAAATTAGTTTAATCATACTTTTTTTTTTTAGCCTTTACACATAGAAATATCCATTGTAAAAATTTAAAACAACCCAGAGGATATTTATATAGAACCTTTAGTATCCTTCCATAATCCATGTTTAACCATTATCAGTCCATTAATTTTATGAACTTGAACTGATATTAGAGTTCCTTGTGACAGAAGAATCAAGCACCATTTATGAATTTGTTGAGTACAACTTAGATGGCTGATTTTCTTCTCTGGGAGAGACATTATTTATTTGCATCACAATTTTACAGTCATAATATCAAGAAGAACAACAATCAAAATAATTGTATGGACTTTTTTTCCTGCATACAGTATATAATTTAACACGTTTTAATGACAGGAAAAACTAAACATTTCACTTTCCTCTTGGGGATGAATAAAACAAAGGTCATTATCTAAAACATTTCATTTTCTAATTACCAATGGTATCCATAATGTTTTTTTAAATCAGTGTTGTCCAATGATTTTAACAGAAGAACTAGGTTTGAGGCCGAAATTCTTTCTGATGGTGTATATTTTAAACATGTACATATTAATTGTGTGCAAAATGAATCAAATTTGTTTAAAGCATTTGGAGCTGCCTCTTTTGACATTAACTGGCACAGCTCTTTACAGGTCTTTACAGACCATGGAACAGTGTTTGTGTACAGCTCTAAAAATGTTATGCCGATGGACCATATGTCTGAATGTACAGAACAAGGTTGATAAGTTAGCAGACATTCAGGAGCTGTGTAAATAGCAGTACCACCAAGAGGTCCACTTAAAAGCCCAGATATTTTGCTCCCTTGCCTTAGCGAAACTGAGTCACGAACATTGGCTAAACCCCAGTCGGTAAGGTAGGCCTTTTTGCTGCTGCCTTCAATCTAGAAGACAAAAATTACAGAAATGAAAATAAATTTACTTAATGAAACACAAATGATCAACAAAGCATAGGTTTGTTACCTAAACAGAATACATGTTTACCCTGCGTTTTGCACAAAAGTAAACACAAGCTTAGAATTCAAAATGTTAAACTTGCGATTGTGACTGATATAGAAAAACATCCCAAAACAGCTATTTATTTTTATATGGCCCAGAATCACATAAAGAATGTCTAAATAGAGTTTAATAGGCCATATTAATTTACAAAAGAGGTATCAAAGTGAAACCATACTAAAACAGTAACTCTTTTGTTTTCCTTGTATTTTCAATTTCTGTTTAAAAAATATATCCCACCAGGATGTTTGCAGGCTTCAGGTCCTGGTGTATTACATTCTTAGAATGGATGTATTCCACAGCCATTGCCACATCCAGTGCAACATAATTTTTTTCTTCTGCTTCTAACTACAAAATGAGAAATGATTTGTAAAATCAACCTGAATTATCCAAGTAATATTCAATGCATCAATGTCAGGAAGTTATCCTAAAAAAGCTGATGTGAACTTGTAATTTGTATAATTTTATTTATAACGCTAATATCTATATCACTATAAACAGTAAAATTGCCACTGTTAAATTAACACTATAGCTGCATAGATGGTCCATACTTTCCACATGTACAATTTAAAATGTTACCTTAATACTATTAGAATTGATTTAACAGGGTTAGTGTAGCTGTTTACCCTTTTACGA
This sequence comes from Polypterus bichir lapradei, assembly GCA_026402145.1. NCBI lineage: Eukaryota > Metazoa > Chordata > Cladistia > Polypteriformes > Polypteridae > Polypterus > Polypterus bichir. Next base: position 6,919 of record JANRMT010043431.1, read on the forward strand.
TGCCTTTTGTAGCACTTAACAAAAACTACAGGTAGAACTTTACAGCTTTAGCAATTCTTTAATTTGTTTAGGTTATCATGGAGCTACATTACAAGCACATAATGTGATAACTACACAGATAGGAAAATGAAACAATTTAAAGCTGCCTGCGAAAGTGGAATGTTAACTGGCAAGCTTTTTACCAAGGATGCAAAATGAAACTGCTTATAAAGGTATCTTGAATAGTCTATAGGAAGAATGCCAGAAATAACAAACATATTTATCCTTTAATAATCCTTTTTTTTTTCCTTTTTAAAGGAGTATTATTGCATTTATATTAACTTGCATGATTAGAAAGCAATTTTTTCACATGACACATGGTAACATAAAAAGATTTAGAATGGTTTAGAAAAACAACTAACAATATCCTTTTTTAGAATGCATATTTTCAAGTAAAGACATTGCTAATTTTTGAAAAGTTAATTTAAAAGGTTCAAATGTCAAAAACTCTTGTTATATCAAGTTAAAGACAACAGAACATTCCATACCTTCACTGAACTGTCTGCACTATGAAGTACAACGTGTAAACTTGCTCCATGAATATACTCGTTTGCTATGAGTATATACTGATCTTTTTTGGTAGCAGCCAAGAATCTAACAATATTTGGATGAGAAAGTCTTCTACAGATAAAAAAAATACCAACATTAAACATAACTGTACATAACATGTTCATTTACAATTCTCCTTAAAAATAAAGACTTTACAACACATTGTAATGTAAATATCCTTAAATTGTCATTTTTTTTTGTCTTTAATACAAGCTTTTAGAAAAGTTTTCTTTTACATTCAGTTGTCTGATGTTCACAGTTTTCAGAAACCAACAGTAAACTAAACAAATTTAAACAATCAAGTTTCACTACAAAAAATATAAAGGGAAAAAAGAACTTACAAACAAACAAGGATCTCATGCAAAATGTCATTACTGTCATCAACAGGAATCTTCTTTACTGCTGCTGGTGTTCCCTGATATGAACCAAAGTACACAGTTCCAAATGACCCTGACCCCACAGCCAAATCAGGATTATATTTGATTTGTCCATCATCAACATATGGAACTCGTGGCATGTACACTTGTGAAGGAAATGAAAAAAAAAAATAATAATAATAATACCATTGAGCTAAAAATAACAATCATACAGACAACTAAAACAGTTAAGTTAAATGAGGCAGCAAATGTTTTACAAAACACCAAACCCTTGAATGCAGCATTTATGAATTTAGAAGAATAAATCCCCCTTTTTTTCAAAATACAAAAGTATTGCTTTTCACTATGTCTGCATTACAACATACCTGGAGGAACTGCATGATAAGGAGGTGTTTGAACATCAGACTTTAATGAACCATCTTCCATATTTTCAGCAATTGCTAGTGAACAATGTTTTTTACTAGATGACACCATCAGCTGAAGAAAGTTATGAACATAAATTCACTTTCAATTAACAATGATTTTTCTAATGCAGTAAAACAATGGCATAAAATGAAAAGCACATTATTTTTATTTGATTAAAACTGTATTTCAGTCTTACCTCAAAGGAAAAGCTTCCTGAAAGTTGTGCTATTAGGCAAAATTAAAAAAGAAAATCACAAAAAACTCCAGACAAAGAAAAACAAATTAATACTAATCTAGGTTTAAATTAAATTAATTATAAAAATATTTCAATACCTTGTAAGTTGTCCATCATTGGTTTTCTCTATAGGAAAGCAAAACACAATCATCAGTTAAAAGTGTATATTGTTTTGCAGATTCTGATTTCTCAGTTTAGGTAAGGGTCAAGTGCTGCTCTGTTATAGTTAAACTTTAAAGAAGTGAAAAAGAGTGTATGTGTACTTTAGCAGCAATGTAACTGTAGTAAATTTTAAAATCACTAACACTGTCCTTCCCTATAATGAAATAAAAAATAATCATCTTGGTAATCTGGAATACATCAACTCATGTAGTAGAAGGAGAAATCGATAGTTAAAGAAGTATCTGGAAATACTTACAAAAGCTTAGCTGTTAACAAACAAGCACTAAAAGGACTCTTGCCAATTTTTTATGTTCTCAAACAGTATTCAATAATCTTTTTTAAATACTCACCTTACAACAGGTGGAATTTTTCTTCAAACGGCCTGTAAAGTATTAAGAACATGTTACACTGATGAATAAGTCTAAGAAAATAAATGTGTCAAATTTTAAATTCCACAAACCTGAGGTTTCCTGCAAAATTGGATTATCCTGTTAAAAAGTAATGTTTTTATTTTTATTAATGTGATTATTTCATCCCTCTCTATTGATAAATAATTTCTAGAAATATTTTATAATAATCTGTAAATACTTGTCTGTACCATTGCTGCATTCTCCACTAACATGGATTTTGTCTGTGTTAAATTTTCACTTCTAGATGCCAAAGAAAGCTGTCCAACACATATCACATCATCTAAGGAGGATACAAAAAACATTAAAAATGCCATATTCAACTTCCATCTGAATATTATTTGACAGTATGTTTCAATTGTCAAGAATCTTGATCATAAAAAAATTTGAAACCTCTTGTTAATTGCAAAATAAGACATTATCTTCTCTGTGGTTATTTTATTCACAGCAAAATACACCACTCATTATCAAGCAATATTTATTTACACAGCAAAATTACCAGTGTTACAATAACTCTTACAGTGTCAAAGCAACACTTTAATGTGCTTACATATAGAAACCATGGACCAATATACACTAGATGTTTAAAGTGTTAATTTACTATTGCACATTTTGGTTTGTATGTAACATTTCTGTGTTCATGTTTATATTAATTTTTCGATTAAATGGCAATACGTTCAGTACATAACACAGATTAAACTATTAAAAAAGTACCTAAATCTCTACGACCAACATATAATGTTTTCTTCCATATATCTGGAATTTCATTTAATGATAAATACTCCTTCTCAAAATCTGATTTGGGCCACCTTGATCCATCCGCATTGCACAGTGTGTACTGAGCTTCATTTCTTTTGTCATCTTTCCAAAACATTTCTTTGGCTTTCTCTATTATATCATCATAACCATCCAATGGTTTCATTAAAAATTTAGGAGGCTCTTCTTCCAGCATTATCTTATGGTATTTTCCAGGGTTTTTTTTTTGTTCTAGGTCTCCATTCCATTGCCAACACCTTCACCTTAAACAAAAATTGTATTTAGAACTTTGATATAAAATTCACAAAAGGTACTAAATGTGAACTAATGTGCATAAAAAAGAAAATTGTACGATTAAGACAGGCAGTGTGGCATAGCAGTTAAGGTTTTGGACTGCAAACCCGGAGCTTGTCGGGTCAAATCCTGGTACTGACACCACTGTGTGACCCTGAGGAAGTCACTTCACCTGCCTATGCTGCAAAAAACAAAAGTAATGTAACAAATTGTGCCTCAGATGTTGCAAGTTGCTTGGATAAAGGCATAAGTCAAATAGACAAATATGTATTATACATATAGGAACTATTTTATTTTCAGTTAAGTCATCTGCAGCAAACCTTTATAAATGAGGGTTTCTCCTTTTTACATAGTGCAAACTGCTTCTTCTTCACTGATGTTTTTTCTTGGATGGCTTTTTTCATTTCATTGAAAATTAAAGCAGCATCTGCCAAAATATGTAACTTTCGTATTAATTTTTCAACATTGTGTAAAATAACTTCATAAAGTAACATAAAAGGTTTAAATACAGGTTATCCTTTTACACTAAAAAATTACTAAAGAGATACAAAAAAGTAAAATGTATGTGTTGTTTTTCTTTAGGGAGATTTAATATTACTGAAGAAAGAAAAAAAAGTAAAACGGCCAAATGGGGCTATGCATACGAACTTAAAAAGGTTTAAA
>JANRMT010043432.1:0-11939 GCA_026402145.1 Polypterus bichir lapradei
TCTAGCACAGAGTGTCAGCTTTCAGAATTGCTGGGCTAGGCAAAGCATAAGACAGACAAGGACAGCTGTTGTCAGCCCTAAAAGGCCTAGGTGTTATATGATCTGACTTTCTGATGCTTAGCCCAGTTTGTCTACCTTGTTTGGCATTGTACTGGGGGATTTGGTCATGTGAACACAATATAAAAGTGCGCTGGAACCTTGCAACCTTTGAAGACCTGCGGGAGTGAAAGAGATAGACTCCAATCCACCTCCGTTGTGACAGCAAAAAAGCCATTTCTACACGACCGAAGCTCCACAAGGTTAAAATGAGATGTGTCTGGTCTTCCCTGTCGTTTTATAGCAACGTAAGCCACATTAAACAAGCTAAGTATATTCTGTCTTTTCTGTGACTTTGTCGACGCCTATCGCCGAAAAGAGGGATATCGCCGTTATAATTTATAATTATTTAAATAAAGGGTTATTAAAACGCCGCAATATAAAAGAACATATTTCCACGGAGCTAACACTCCCATCGGAAACATAAATGGCGCTGCGAGCAGGATTGTAGCAATATTTAATAACCAAAAAATTAATATTCATAAATCATAATTTTATGATGAATAATATTTTTAAAACATATGCATTGGATAATGCCGTTAGAGATGGGCTCAGCCTCCCTGGGTGGTCGCGCGCACTGTCATGGACACCTGTGGCTGAGTTATTTAATAATTATACATCCCCAATTGCATGGCCTGAATTAGAGGGAGACGTAACTCCTTCCAATGTCCAACAGGCGGTATTGGCGCTCAGGCTAGAACGCAGGGGAAAAAAGGAACAACAAGCAGCCGGTGAAATCGGCTGGCTTTTATTAACTGCAGTACGTGAGTTGGATCATAAACTGCAGAATATGATCATAGAATGTGGGGAACTTAAACAAGAGATAGAAAACTTACAAGATAAGCAAATGATTACGCGAGAATGCATGGAAAATGCGACGTCTCGGGCGAACGAGTGGGAAGCTAAATGCACTACGCTAGCTGTCCGTTTAGTGCATGCGAAGCGCCGTAAACAAGGTAAAACACACCCCGTTTCCTCTGTTAAAATACGAGCTATAATGCAAGGCGTTTGGAACCCAGAAACATGGGATGGCAGCATACATAACTCAGATAGTGACGACGATATCTGGGAAGCCGATGCTGAGGACGGAGCGGCGCTAACGTATAATACTGACACGTGTACAATGATAGGCGCGAGACCGGTCGTGCAAAACAAAGCCAAAGGGCACCCCGGTGGACAACACAGGGTAACGCGAACCGTACGCGATTTTACACAAGCAGAGTTTCTGGAGCTCGGTAAACAATATAGACAAAAACCAGGCGAGAGCTTGATGCAGTGGATCTTACGTATGTGGGATGAAGGGGGTGATAGTTGTCAATTAACGGATACAGAGATCAAACATTTAGGCTCTATCACCACGAATCCGAAATTAAGAAATGTATTACGTGGAGGACAGAATCAAGCGATCGTATCAATAGTGGAATGGGTTGTAAATGCCGTGAAACACGCATATCCAGACGCGAGAGACGCGGAAGATATTGATAGATCTTGGCGTACAGCTTCTGAAGCAATTCAGCAGCTGCGAGAAATGGGCGTGCAGGCAGCTATTTATAAAGCTGCACCAGGAGTTGCGTTTGCTGGCCCTGATAATGAAGCTTTCACTGCCGGAATGCGAAACCGTTTAATAAAAAATGCACCGCATCATTTAAAAGGGGCTCTATTATCTATGCTTGCCGGAGTTAATCAGCAGACAGTATGGGATGTGGCCGCATTATTGGGCCAGTTAGATGAATTGGGTGCAACGGTATCGGCTGGGCAGAGACCAGTTAGAGCCATAGCAGGACATACAATACAAAGAATAAGCCGCACAAAAATGATTCGTGATCTGATAGAAGCAGGAATAAATAAAATGGATATTGATGGCAAACCAACAGGGGAAATTTTTCAGAGATGGCAAGCTCTGAGAAAGTCTAAAAAAGACGAGGGCAGAATCCCTCCGACCGCACCGCCTAGTGAGGAGGAAAAACAATACTCCGAACATAAACCGAAACGCTTTTTTAACTTTCGGAACGAGTGGCGCACACCCCGTCCAACATATTGAGGAGAGGGCAGGTCTCCTGTAGGCGGGGAGGTACGGCTCATTCATGCAGGAGACCGACGCCCGTACGTCCCGCTAACTATTTACTGGGGTAAAGGGAAAAAACCACATCAGGTTATGGCACTTATGGATACTGGGGCAGAAGTTACTTTAATTCACGGGAATCCACATAACTTTTCAGGGCCAATTGTAAATGTAAATGGATACGGAGGCTCAGATATCCAGGTGAAACTAATCACAGTATACTTAGCAATAGGAAAGTCACCCTCTTTTAAAGCTAAGGTGCTTATTTCAGAATTGCCTGAATATATTCTGGGGATAGATATTCTTACAGGAAAGTCATTCCAAACAGAATGAGGAACATTTTCTTTTGGGATTCGTAATGTCATGTGTAGAATAGTAAAAGCAATAGTAAGAGGAAAGGCAAAATGGACCCCTTTAGAAATTCCAGTCCCTGACACACCTGTTAATTTAAAACAGTATCGTTTGCCAGGAGGTTTGCAAGAAATAGGAGAAACAGTGGAAGAGTTATTGCGGGTAGGAATTATTCGACCTGCAGTTAGCCCTTTCAATTCTCCAGTGTGGCCAGTCAGAAAACCGGATGGTTCATGGAGAATGACAATCGATTACAGAGGTCTAAATGCTAAAGCACCGCAACTGACTGCTGCAGTTCCTGATATTGTGACCATCATAGAAGACATCATGGCTAATGCAGGAGAGTGGCATGCTGTTATTGACCTGGCTAATGCATTTTTCTCTATTCCAATTGCAACCCAAAGTCAAGATCAGTTTGCATTTACATGGAAGGACAGACAGTACACCTTTCAAGTACTGCCACAGGGATACCTACACAGCCCTACATTGTGCCATGGACTTGTAGCAAGAGATCTGGCTACCTGCTCAAATTTAGAAAAGGTACGATGTTTCCATTATGTGGATGATATAATGTTAACTGGGGATGAAGCAGCAGTAACAAATGCATTGCCAGTTTTAATATCCCACATGGAGAGCAGAGGATGGGCTATCAATAAAGACAAAATCCAAGGACCCGCCAGAGAAGTTAAATTTCTGGGCATGATGTGGTTTGGACCAGAAAAACGAGTGCCCCAAAAAGTAATTGACTCTTTGTATAAATTAAAGGCACCAACTAACAAAAAAGAAGCTCAATCCTTTGTGGGTTTAATGGGCTTTTGGAGAGCATTTGTGCCACATTTGGGACTTATTTTAAGACCTATACATGATGTTGTGAAGAAAAAGGCACAGTTTGAATGGACAGAAAAACAACAAATTGCTTTTGAAGCAGCTAAAGAAGCTTTAGTCCAACACCAAGGACTGGGACCTTTAAAAGCTAATTTGCCTTTTGAACTGGAAGCCACAGAACAGAATAATATTGCTACGTGGAGCTTATGGCAGAAGAATGGATGCAAACGAGTTCCTATCGGTTTCTGGAGCCGACAACTAACAGGCTCACAGACTAAATATACACCACTTGAAAAGCAGCTTCTTACAGCATACTGGGCTCTTTTGCACACTGAGAGACAGACAGGTCCTGCTCCGGTAAAGTTACGCACTAACTTGCCCATTGCTGGGTGGGTTAGAGATAATGGCCTGGGAGCGAGAGCAGGCGCTGCCCAAAATCAAACTTTATGCAAGTGGAAATGGTATTTGCAAGCAAGAGCACATTTTGAAGGCAAAGACACGAGTGCTTTACAAGGGGCTATGGCCGGAGCTGTGATTTATGAGGATCCAGAGGACATACCACCTGTTCTGCCTGTAGTGGAGTCGCCCTTTAAAGAAGCACCAGCATATAGTCATTTGACACCAGTGCAACAGGAGAACAGCTGGTTCACAGATGGGTCAGCAACTGTGGAAGAAGGCAAAAGGCTTTGGAGAGCAGTGGCTTATCAACCTCACACTGAGACCATCCTGAAGCAACAGGGGGAAGGTAAATCAAGCCAATGGGCTGAACTTATTGCTGTCGCTATGGCTTTAACAGAAAATCAAAGCTTCCCTATTGTTGTTTATACTGATAGCTGGGCAGTTTTTCAAGGACTAACAGTGTGGATCACAATGTGGAGAAGAGCTGCTTGGACTATTCATGGGAGAGAACTCTGGGGTGGCACAGAACTGTGGGAGCAGCTTTGGACAATGGGCACAAGAGGGGAAACCTTCATTGGTCATGTAGATGCCCATGCCCCTCTGATATCCCTTGAGAGGCTTTATAACCAACAAGCTGATCTCATAGCTGCTGTTCGAGAAATCAACCTGGAAGAAGCCTCTGTAGAGAATGAAGACCTCTGCACCTATGCTGAAGTAAATGTAATCGAGCCTTCCTTAATATCATTAGCAAGGTGGGCTCATGAAACTGCAGGACACATGGGAGCAGAAAAAACATATCAATGGTGTCATCAACGATGTATACCTGTCACTATGGATATTGTTAAACAAATAGTGAACAATTGCTCCACATGTACAGAAGTAAAACAATGGCCCCTACAGAAGAAGGCAACTGGTAAACTGAAGAGAGGAATGGGACCAGGACAAATTTGGCAGGTGGATTACATTGGGCCACTGCCACGAGAAAATAGACTATTATATGCTTTAACTGCAGTAGATACTTATTCTGGACTGTTACAAGCTTATCCGTCAACAAGAGCTGACCAAAAAACTACACTTAATGGACTGAGCCATTTAATCCAAGCATATGGAGTGCCTGAAGAAATCCAAAGTGATCAAGGAAGCCACTTTGCTGGAAGAGACGTACAAGAGTGGGCTCAAGGAGCTGGCATTCAGTGGACTTTGCATATTCCGTATCACCCACAGGCTGCAGGACTTATTGAGAGAATGAATGGCCTGTTGAAAGAACAAGTTAAAAAACTAACTGGGCACAATCATCTTAAAGGCTGGACTAAAGTGTTAAAGCAAGCCTTATTTAATCTCAATAATCGTCCGTTGGCTGGGTCCACACCTTTTATGAGACATCAGAATGTCGGAGCAGAGCCACCTGTGTGTGCCCTCCGCCTGACAACAATTAGTCCACTGGCAAACAATGAATTAACTCCCACTGGGTTATTGGTTAGGGCACCTAAATCACTTATAATTAAGTTAAACTCCTCAGAAAGACTCAGCTTGGGAATAACAGGTCAGTGGCCAAAGGAATGGGAGGTTAGAATAAATGTTGAAATGCTTGTAACAGATGCATGTTTAACAACGACATTAGAGATCTGTTTAACTGAATGGTATTTAGTATTGAAAAATCAAGGCAGTAAAGACATACACATAGCTGAAGGACAGGCCATATGTAAATTGCACATAGAAAAAGTCACACCTGTTTTAGTCAGTCTTGAACAGTTTAAAGGAGAAATTGGAGGGAAGGTATGGGTTTTAACTCCAGGGCAAAAGCCTAGAGCAGGAGAAATAATAGCTGCAGGACCAGGAGACACTAGAATGGTTCTTTTAACGGGCTCTCAGTCGCCCCTCTGCTTTCCTTTACACAGATTATCCTCACGTGTGGAATAATCGGGATAGATGGTTTATGGACCGGATGGAGTCGATGCACCCCCTATAACAAAGTCTTTTGGGCTGCTGATACGCCAGGAACGGAAAAGTATGTGACTTTGAACTTCACCCTTACCAAGAACTGTACCTGGCAGTTACGAGACAAGACATCTATGGCTCCATTTCCTATGAAACTGGAATATCCTGACTTGTTACCTTTACCTGTGATGACTTATGAAGACACTGCAATAACTGTGACTGTGCATAATAACGTATCTGTCTGGTTGGCTATGATGAACTGTAAACCTGATTCAGCTGGACTATCATGTTGGACAATTGAAGGGGGGCAACAGTTGACTGCAATATCAACACCCGAGAATGATGTAATATTATATGTGGTTAAACAGGAAGCAACAACGAATGTAACAGTAGCAGTAATGTTATGGGAAATTCATAAGACTAGGAGAGGGAATGGTTACCCATTTGATGCAACATTACTTAGACGAATGAAAGGTTGTAAAAAAGCTAGAATAGCACATAAAATAATTACTGTAGCACTCAACATTAATTTTAGTGGGTTTGATATAAAACGTCACGAGTTTCCAAGAGGAGAACATATAGTACCACGCAGTACAGGTGCAACATATAATTGTAGAAACATACAATCTTTATGGCCTCCTCATAAGGTAGAAATAAAACGAAGGCCAAAACGAGACATGTGGGGAGCTATAGGAACTGGTTTAGGAATAGGAGGTTTAGGTTTAGGATCTCTTAATACTGCTGATATAGCCGCAATATATCACAAAATATCATCTATTGGTGTGAAACAAGCCAATAGTTTGCAAACTTTGGCTCATTGGGGGCCAGAGTTGGCAGACAGGCATATACAGGAGTTGCTGTTATGGAAGATGCACCATGGGTGGTTAAATGAGTCCTTATGGACTGGTTTGCAAAGCCAATGGGCCATAGATGAAGAATCAGCTTGCTATTTAAAACAGATTATTGCTATACAGCAGTATTTAAATTTTAAGACAGATTGGGGATTCAAAAACCCCCAACATTGGAGAAAAGAATTAAAATTGTCATCAGACTGGTGGTTGCAGCCTAAGTCCTTCTTGTGTGAGGAATCAATATGCCAAGCTGTATTTCAGGTAGCAACCACTGCTGAAGAAGACAATGTTTGGTGTCCGTTTCATGTCTTACCTGTTTTACTCGGAGGAACATGGTGGGCACCCATAGTAGATAGACAATGGATAGATCTAAATAATAATACTGTTGAACCTGCCTTTTGTTATAACTGGCAAGAAGGGTTCGTATGTCAAAGGGTGGGTACATTGCCACACCCCTGTTTGCATCCTTTAGCTGGAGACTGTAATTGGCGCCAAATAGCAGTAAACTCCACTGAAGTGTTTCAAACTGATACCACTTCTGCATGTGCAGTGACAATAAATAACATCACTTGGAGTGATGGTACCCACTACAAGGGCCCAGGGGTATCCTGTCGCACCAATGTGAGTAATATACGAGATGACTATTATGGAAGAACCTACATGTTAACTACATGGGAGGATATACATTGGGAAGCAGAAGCTAACCCATTCCTGAATTTACAATTTGCCTACGAAATAGAACTACCTAAATATAAAGCAATTTTAGAGCATGTTAAACAATATGAACATCTTTTTAATGTAACGTTACAAAAAGCAAGGGACCTACTAGTAAGACTGAAAACTGATGAAACTAAAGTAATTACCTCTGCAGAAGAAATTGAAGAGATATCAAAACATCACTAGTGGGATTTTTTCACTAAGTGGTCACCATCAAGTAACACTATTTTAAATGTACTTGTTCATCCAATTGTACTGTTAATTATTATGATTATCATTTTTACCATTACAAACATTTACTTACATTTGCGTATTAGACGGGTGAAGCAGGAGCTAGATAGCCATTACACCCCACGGCTTTACAAGCATTCTTGAGGAGCTGTTTACATAGTGAAGGGGGACTGAGTACCTTTTGCTTTCTGAATAAGATTCTCAGGGATTGTTTTGTCACAGATCTAGTGACAAAGGGTGGTCTGTTATAATAAGTTTGTTATAATATTAAGAATTGTGTCACTGTATCTGTTTAAGCTCTCTTTAAATGTATTTTTCATTCTTTATCTGTGTAACATGCCATGAAGAGCTGAGCCATTTCTAGCACAGAGTGTCAGCTTTCAGAATTGCTGGGCTAGGCAAAGCATAAGACAGACAAGGACAGCTGTTGTCAGCCCTAAAAGGCCTAGGTGTTATATGATCTGACTTTCTGATGCTTAGCCCAGTTTGTCTACCTTGTTTGGCATTGTACTGGGGGATTTGGTCATGTGAACACAATATAAAAGTGCGCTGGAACCTTGCAACCTTTGAAGACCTGCGGGAGTGAAAGAGATAGACTCCAATCCACCTCCGTTGTGACAGCAAAAAAGCCATTTCTACACGACCGAAGCTCCACAAGGTTAAAATGAGATGTGTCTGGTCTTCCCTGTCGTTTTATAGCAACGTAAGCCACATTAAACAAGCTAAGTATATTCTGTCTTTTCTGTGACTTTGTCGACGCCTATCGCCGAAAAGAGGGATATCGCCGTTATAATTTATAATTATTTAAATAAAGGGTTATTAAAACGCCGCAATATAAAAGAACATATTTCCACGGAGCTAACACTCCCATCGGAAACATAAATGGCGCTGCGAGCAGGATTGTAGCAATATTTAATAACCAAAAAATTAATATTCATAAATCATAATTTTATGATGAATAATATTTTTAAAACATATGCATTGGATAATGCCGTTAGAGATGGGCTCAGCCTCCCTGGGTGGTCGCGCGCACTGTCATGGACACCTGTGGCTGAGTTATTTAATAATTATACATCCCCAATTGCATGGCCTGAATTAGAGGGAGACGTAACTCCTTCCAATGTCCAACAGGCGGTATTGGCGCTCAGGCTAGAACGCAGGGGAAAAAAGGAACAACAAGCAGCCGGTGAAATCGGCTGGCTTTTATTAACTGCAGTACGTGAGTTGGATCATAAACTGCAGAATATGATCATAGAATGTGGGGAACTTAAACAAGAGATAGAAAACTTACAAGATAAGCAAATGATTACGCGAGAATGCATGGAAAATGCGACGTCTCGGGCGAACGAGTGGGAAGCTAAATGCACTACGCTAGCTGTCCGTTTAGTGCATGCGAAGCGCCGTAAACAAGGTAAAACACACCCCGTTTCCTCTGTTAAAATACGAGCTATAATGCAAGGCGTTTGGAACCCAGAAACATGGGATGGCAGCATACATAACTCAGATAGTGACGACGATATCTGGGAAGCCGATGCTGAGGACGGAGCGGCGCTAACGTATAATACTGACACGTGTACAATGATAGGCGCGAGACCGGTCGTGCAAAACAAAGCCAAAGGGCACCCCGGTGGACAACACAGGGTAACGCGAACCGTACGCGATTTTACACAAGCAGAGTTTCTGGAGCTCGGTAAACAATATAGACAAAAACCAGGCGAGAGCTTGATGCAGTGGATCTTACGTATGTGGGATGAAGGGGGTGATAGTTGTCAATTAACGGATACAGAGATCAAACATTTAGGCTCTATCACCACGAATCCGAAATTAAGAAATGTATTACGTGGAGGACAGAATCAAGCGATCGTATCAATAGTGGAATGGGTTGTAAATGCCGTGAAACACGCATATCCAGACGCGAGAGACGCGGAAGATATTGATAGATCTTGGCGTACAGCTTCTGAAGCAATTCAGCAGCTGCGAGAAATGGGCGTGCAGGCAGCTATTTATAAAGCTGCACCAGGAGTTGCGTTTGCTGGCCCTGATAATGAAGCTTTCACTGCCGGAATGCGAAACCGTTTAATAAAAAATGCACCGCATCATTTAAAAGGGGCTCTATTATCTATGCTTGCCGGAGTTAATCAGCAGACAGTATGGGATGTGGCCGCATTATTGGGCCAGTTAGATGAATTGGGTGCAACGGTATCGGCTGGGCAGAGACCAGTTAGAGCCATAGCAGGACATACAATACAAAGAATAAGCCGCACAAAAATGATTCGTGATCTGATAGAAGCAGGAATAAATAAAATGGATATTGATGGCAAACCAACAGGGGAAATTTTTCAGAGATGGCAAGCTCTGAGAAAGTCTAAAAAAGACGAGGGCAGAATCCCTCCGACCGCACCGCCTAGTGAGGAGGAAAAACAATACTCCGAACATAAACCGAAACGCTTTTTTAACTTTCGGAACGAGTGGCGCACACCCCGTCCAACATATTGAGGAGAGGGCAGGTCTCCTGTAGGCGGGGAGGTACGGCTCATTCATGCAGGAGACCGACGCCCGTACGTCCCGCTAACTATTTACTGGGGTAAAGGGAAAAAACCACATCAGGTTATGGCACTTATGGATACTGGGGCAGAAGTTACTTTAATTCACGGGAATCCACATAACTTTTCAGGGCCAATTGTAAATGTAAATGGATACGGAGGCTCAGATATCCAGGTGAAACTAATCACAGTATACTTAGCAATAGGAAAGTCACCCTCTTTTAAAGCTAAGGTGCTTATTTCAGAATTGCCTGAATATATTCTGGGGATAGATATTCTTACAGGAAAGTCATTCCAAACAGAATGAGGAACATTTTCTTTTGGGATTCGTAATGTCATGTGTAGAATAGTAAAAGCAATAGTAAGAGGAAAGGCAAAATGGACCCCTTTAGAAATTCCAGTCCCTGACACACCTGTTAATTTAAAACAGTATCGTTTGCCAGGAGGTTTGCAAGAAATAGGAGAAACAGTGGAAGAGTTATTGCGGGTAGGAATTATTCGACCTGCAGTTAGCCCTTTCAATTCTCCAGTGTGGCCAGTCAGAAAACCGGATGGTTCATGGAGAATGACAATCGATTACAGAGGTCTAAATGCTAAAGCACCGCAACTGACTGCTGCAGTTCCTGATATTGTGACCATCATAGAAGACATCATGGCTAATGCAGGAGAGTGGCATGCTGTTATTGACCTGGCTAATGCATTTTTCTCTATTCCAATTGCAACCCAAAGTCAAGATCAGTTTGCATTTACATGGAAGGACAGACAGTACACCTTTCAAGTACTGCCACAGGGATACCTACACAGCCCTACATTGTGCCATGGACTTGTAGCAAGAGATCTGGCTACCTGCTCAAATTTAGAAAAGGTACGATGTTTCCATTATGTGGATGATATAATGTTAACTGGGGATGAAGCAGCAGTAACAAATGCATTGCCAGTTTTAATATCCCACATGGAGAGCAGAGGATGGGCTATCAATAAAGACAAAATCCAAGGACCCGCCAGAGAAGTTAAATTTCTGGGCATGATGTGGTTTGGACCAGAAAAACGAGTGCCCCAAAAAGTAATTGACTCTTTGTATAAATTAAAGGCACCAACTAACAAAAAAGAAGCTCAATCCTTTGTGGGTTTAATGGGCTTTTGGAGAGCATTTGTGCCACATTTGGGACTTATTTTAAGACCTATACATGATGTTGTGAAGAAAAAGGCACAGTTTGAATGGACAGAAAAACAACAAATTGCTTTTGAAGCAGCTAAAGAAGCTTTAGTCCAACACCAAGGACTGGGACCTTTAAAAGCTAATTTGCCTTTTGAACTGGAAGCCACAGAACAGAATAATATTGCTACGTGGAGCTTATGGCAGAAGAATGGATGCAAACGAGTTCCTATCGGTTTCTGGAGCCGACAACTAACAGGCTCACAGACTAAATATACACCACTTGAAAAGCAGCTTCTTACAGCATACTGGGCTCTTTTGCACACTGAGAGACAGACAGGTCCTGCTCCGGTAAAGTTACGCACTAACTTGCCCATTGCTGGGTGGGTTAGAGATAATGGCCTGGGAGCGAGAGCAGGCGCTGCCCAAAATCAAACTTTATGCAAGTGGAAATGGTATTTGCAAGCAAGAGCACATTTTGAAGGCAAAGACACGAGTGCTTTACAAGGGGCTATGGCCGGAGCTGTGATTTATGAGGATCCAGAGGACATACCACCTGTTCTGCCTGTAGTGGAGTCGCCCTTTAAAGAAGCACCAGCATATAGTCATTTGACACCAGTGCAACAGGAGAACAGCTGGTTCACAGATGGGTCAGCAACTGTGGAAGAAGGCAAAAGGCTTTGGAGAGCAGTGGCTTATCAACCTCACACTGAGACCATCCTGAAGCAACAGGGGGAAGGTAAATCAAGCCAATGGGCTGAACTTATTGC